>JARHVA010007048.1:2500-30000 GCA_037957365.1 Torreya grandis
TAGACCGGTATGATAATAGATGGTCCTAGTTATATATCATCTAAAATTATAAACCATGTATCATTAGTATACAATTGCATCTAATACCACTTATTATATATATACATCATATCCATAATTTTAAAAATTAATATTTTATTTTTATTTTTCACATATACATTTAATTTCACAATGCTTAAATTCAACATTATATTGCTTGAAATAAGCTTTGCAATGCCTATATATATATATATATATATATATATATATATATATATATATATATATATATATATATATATATATATAATCATAAAGTTTAGGTCTTTGGATTTATCTTGTTATAAATTTAATGTTTGTATAATAAAAATTTATGAAATTAAAAATTTCTCACTCCTATACATTACATTAAATATATTGATCTTTGCATTGCTAACTTGAACTTCACATTGGATTTAGAGATGTAAAAACAATTTTTTTCCATTAATATTTCATTGGGTAGGTAAAACATAAACAAATAAATTTGTAATTCCATACATCAATGATTATTATCATATAATTCCCCCTCACAAGATATCCAAAAATAATCATATTTTTATAAAAGGTACTCATAGAGTCCTTATCTCATTAAGAACCAAAAATAACATGATAAATTTTTATAGTTGTATTTCCATTACAACCTCCACTTTCCTAAAAATGATGCACATTTATATGGACATTCAAACATAACCATTCATTGGAATCCTCAACCATTTAATCATCCTTGATGTTTAATCTCTCATCACTTTTGGTGTTTATCCTATTTGCCTTATATATCACATCACTAACATTTTTATTGTATATTATCTTCACCTTGTCAAACATATTTACCAAAAAGCATACTTATTTTGTATAGTTCTATTAGCTTTGTATATTTAACAACCCATTCACCATAATTTTTTGTAAAAACGAGTTGTGAATTTATTTCCACATTTAATACTAAATCCTCACATGAAAACACTCACTAAGACCATGAACTAGCATTGTGTAACACCCACCTTTCATCTTGATTCCATCCCCCACAAAATTTTATCTAAATTGTATTTAATTTACTTTGGGACCAGATAAATATACCCAAAATTGAGCCCATTAAAGTTAGGAATGGAAGACACTTCAATTTTTTGTATGTATTATAATTCCATCATAAAAACTAAATTGATAAATGTTTTATATTTTCATCCATTTATTGCCTACTCTAAAAGATTTGATATTTATAAAATTACATTTCAAATTTAAATATATTATTTGATATGTGATGTTAAATATCTACTAATAATTATATTATTAGTTTTGGTTTAATCATTGTTTATAATATTGGGAGTGTTCATACAGGTGATGGTCAAATAGGTGGAATATTTTACAGCCAGCATATATTAAATTATAATATGCATTATCTTTTAATTTCAAAGAAATAAATGAAATTTTATATTTCTTAGAGAGACTACCAGACTAAGTGAGTTCAATGTAAATTAAATTTAGTTTAGTTGTTAACTCATTGTGAGGACCTCACCTTTCTCCATGTTGATATAGATGAACATGCCGAAAATATACAATGTTAAATCATAATCTACTAAAGTGATTGCTAGGAATTGATCCTCTCTTATCTATCATATTTTATCATTATACATATCTCTCATTTATCCTATAGTATATCATCCATGTCAAGGATCTTGGACATAAATTAGTTTTCATGCACATACTTATGTACATGAGACAATCAATTACATTAAATTGTTCCTATAACATATGAGACAAGATTGTATCCATTCATCATGTTTCATTAGATGGTCTTGATTGCAATGTAAGTAAGACATGTTCAATATTAAATGATATGGGAAAGGAACCTATAACCATGTACTTACCAAAACATGTAAATTGATTTCCTTTATACATTTTTTAGGAAAGTACCAATAGTTATTCAACATCAATTCAATGATATTTTTTAATAGCCAATCATAATATACCATATAATATTCATGTTTAGTGGGACCCTATTAAAGAGACTTAGTACCAACTACCTCTATACTAAATCAATTCAAAATGTAATTTTCCCTCCAATTAACATGATTAACGAAAATAGTGATGTGGTAGGGTCATATGTTTCATAATTGAATAATATTTTTCTACAGTAAGATACATACATGGATATATATACCTATAAAGTCAAAGTTTATGGTTATAGGTTCCTCTCCTCTTGATTAGATTAAATCAAGATATTATCATGCGGTATTAATGCCTTAACTTGATACTTTAAATTCTAAAAAGTTTTAATAAATGTTGATAATTTTATCAATTAGATCACGTGTTCACAAAATTGTTTAATGATAAAGTGGGTTTAAATCAAAATGGAATACATCAACCCATAAAAAATGTGCAATTCAGATCTAATCCAAAAATTTTAAATAAACAATGAAATTTTTACCTACTTGTAAAAGAATATTATATAATAATGAAAACGTGCAAACATAGGGTTTTAATAAAAATATTTATTTTTATAAAATTTGTAGATAGATAGAGGATGCAATCGAGGTGAGACATGTCTAGACATTAAGGAAGATAAAACCTAAAAATCCTTTAACTAACAAAAAACATTAAAATTTGGACCAAAATTATACCACTTCTATCATGTCATTGCTATAATCGTATGGATACATTCTTGGAAACATTAAAAAATATATCTAATTTTATGACATGTTCATATATTCCTAGAATTTTAAAACCTTACTTAATTTTACATGATTGTACACACATCTTTGGTAAATTGATTTCCTTTCCTAAACATTAATTTTCTCACAACACCTTGCAACAAATTAGAAATGGGGGAGTCATTGAGGGGCATGTATTTTCCCTCAATTATTACTAGGCCCTTGTTATAAGTAAATTTTTAAAATAATATTTGATGTAAAATTTAAGAAAAATATCATGGATGGAAGTGTTAATCCTTATTTTAGTATTCACTATGCATGATCAAATTGCAAAATCCAATGTGAAGAATTGAAATAAAATTATTTTCTAAGCACTTAATTTTTTTTTCAATAACTTCTCAAATTTTATTGATAACTATAAATAATTTGGATTCAAATATCACTTATGGGTAAGGTCATGGAAATGATTGGCCAAAATGGGGTCTTATGTGGACATTTAATTTATGAAAAATGAGAAATCTCAACTTCAATAGATTATTTGAGATGGTTAAACTAAAAATTTGAAGATGATATAAAAATAAGAATTGTAACATATTGAGTCTACTTTATATACTACTATTTTTCTTATAAAAATGGTCAAGTAGGTCAAACATCTAAAATTTTAAGAAAAACTCTAGTTTCTTATAGAAAAACATAGTAGATAGTTCCATGTGCTCTCCCCTATTTTTTAGAATCATTTCATATTTTATGAACCCATTTGGTTGAAAGACAAATGAGATTATGTATTATGCTTTTAAGGAAATTAAGTTCTTAATTGTTAAGAAAATAAAGGTATGAGAAATTGTAAATCAGTAATTAATGTGTCTCAGTTAGCCTACTAATTTGTGCAAATAGATATGTATTTTATCTTTTGTAAAAATAGCTAGAAGTTTAGAGAAAAAAAACATAGATTATTATGGATCAAAAAGGATGATTCAAGATCTGTAAAATGATATGTAGGGATGGTAAGCTATTGTAAACAAGACCCATAACTCTATTTTTGGATTTGATATGAGTACAAAACTCAAGACACCCTACGACTCGACATTGTAGTCCACTTTAAAATTGCTGTCCACTTCTAGTGTTGCTATCCACTTCTAGTGCTATTGTACACTTCAGATGCTATTATTATAGTGGTCTAAATTTTTTATGTTTTATTTGATAGGCCTGTAACACCTTGTTAGTGAAATATCTAAGCTTGATTCTATGCGAAGCTCATCGTGTGTCTGATTTAATCTTCAAAACCCTTAGGATCTCCTCATACATAAAATTGAATAACAAAATTGATAAAGAGATAAAGGGTTAGAGTGTAAAGGATACATTGGATTCATTTGACACCCCATGTCTTGGCATACTGCCTACATACCAATACTCTGAAGAGGGATCAAACTAATGTTGTTATCCCATTTTGAAGTTTTTCATGAAATTGTGTGATGTATGCAACTAGATGAGAAACTAGAATGTACTTTTGGATGACTAAGGACTGGTATGAGTACTTGAATATGATTTAATTGGTTTTGGAAGGCTATATATAGATAATAGGGAAGAGTGCTTGAGTGTACTTGCTTATATTCTTACTTCTTTCTTGTGAATGAGTGTCAACTCTTCTAAATGGACTTAAATGGAATTTTATAGGAAAACTAATAATCATGGGTTATATGAGATTATATTAGGATGATAAGGGAAAAGATAAGAATCAATAAAATCTAATCATTTTAGGCTAAAGTTAACTTGGACAATAACACTAAAAATTAGACACCCCTAAATTTTGGTGCTCCTATCCAAGTTGGGTTCTATTGTCTTAAGAGGTTGAGACTTGGGGGGATGGATCTGGGTTGAAGAGTGTTGCTTGGGTCTCAAAATGCTGAGTTTTAGAAGCCATGGGTGATTAGAAATAAGTAAAAGTCTAGCTAAGAAGGATTGAGTGAGCAAGAAAGAGGACCTATAGGTTGGGTGTTATTATCCATGCTATACCATCCATTATCAAATTTTCATATGATTATATTTGCACCCCACCCCCACCCTCCCCCCGCCCCCCCCCCCCCCCCCCCCCAACTTTATTTTAGTGATGTAACAAATCTAAATACTAGGATAAAGGAAAAATAGAAAGCATACCTGAACTTACCTCTAAGGGAAAAGCTCATGAAGCTATGTGATGTTGGATGTGTCTAGAGAAAGCATGATGTGATGTGTGAATATGTAAATGAAAACATGTAGTATATCAGTTTTTAATATATATATAATATATTTTAAATAAGGAAATACAAAATCTAAGGAAAGTAAAAGAGAAGAATGAATACACCTCACTAGGTACATGAACTAATACAAAACTTATTGTGATGTTAGATTGTGATGAGTATGTGTTGAATCAAGAGAAATATCATGAATAGAGATGAGTGCTCAATTCCTCATAATGTGGCTCAATAATTTAAAGGTTAGACCTTGGGCTCCATCATCACCAACTAAGTGAAGTTAATGAATCATGTGTGTGTTAATTGATCTCTGGACTATGTGTTTAATCCCTCTAAAATAGGTGGTTCAAGAATACAAAGGTTGACCCTTTGGCTCTATCATTACCCCATCAAGTGAGGATATGAAGTGATACTAGTATAGAATAGTTTTCATATGAGATGGCTCATGGATCCCATGAATGTGTTAAAAATCTGACATTGTGGCATGGATAGCTGAATGTGTGCAAAAAACTAGGAAACTCTTCACCATTTTGAAAGATGGAGACTAGGATTACATGAAAGCCACTCCAAAATTGATGTACTAGGCTTATATAAAAGGCAACTCATGAACTTGGGTACTCAAAAAGATAAAATTGTATGAAAGTTTACCTCAAAATTTGATGTCCACCACCTATAGATGGAATAAGGAACATAAATACTAAAAGTGCATAGAATAAACTAAACTCAAAACAAAAAAAAAAAGATAATTATGATTCTAATCTATAAGTTATGCCAATTGTCTAGTCTGAACTAAAAGTGTGAACCATCATGTCTTGCATAACCCCCTATATCTGACAAAAATATACAAACACTATTGAATGTACTTGACGTTAAAAAAGATATATAAGGCCTAGCTATAACTCTAAATCATACACACCTATCATACCTCTCAAAATGTGTGCCTCAATTAAAGCTGCCTAGTATGTAATTGGTGGAGGATGTGTATGTTATGTATGATGAACCCCTGATGTGTACTCTTTCTTTTATTTTGAATGTTACGGAAATGGAGTCAAAAAAATTTTCAAAGCTTTATCTTGTGTTGGCTTTGTATTGGGAGGTCCAATTGAATTATCCAAATCAAGTAGATTGTCATCAATCAAATCTTTTATCTTATGTCAAAAACTAATGCATCTATTTTTTGTGCGGCTTGGTGCCCTATGAAACTTGAAAAATACATGTTGATCATATCCACATGGAAGAGGCTTTGCTAGATCTTCTTCCTGAATAGGTGGGAGAGTGATGATGTTACATTCCAATAGCTACTATAGAACTCTGGATAACAAAAATGGTAAATTGGTAAATGCTCATCGAAGAGGTGCTAATAAAATCATATGTTGAGGGGGCTCTAAATTCATATTGATTGTTGGTTGATTTTGATTCTTTTTGTCACTAATTTTGACCTTGTATGGGACTTTATTATTACTCTTTTTTTGTGTCTGGAATACTTGAATACTTAATTTTGCCCATTCAAATTAACTTGCCTTCTCTTCTAGTAAGTCTATGACACAATTCAATGAAGGATGAGAATCTTTTAAACATAATGGATTCATACAATGTTTGTATAAGGCTTTATTTGAAGATGTCCTATAGCTCTTCACCAAAAATGGGGATAGTTAACTTAGATAAAATTATCTTGTGTCTAAGAACATAATCCATGAGAGGTTCATTTGGCCTTTGTTTATATTATGTAATCTATGCATATGAGACCTCGTCATGCATGTTGATACTAAAATATGCTAGGAAAATGTTTGCTAAAGGATTGAAAGTTAGGATCAATTGATTTGGTAGACTATAAAACCATTGTATAGCATAATCCTTTAGGCTTTGTGGAAATATATTGGTAAGTAGCAATTCATTGGGTACATAATCCAAACATGGTATGTGAAAATATCTCCAATGTGTCCCTAGATCACCCTCGCCATCATAAATAGTAATCTTGGGTTGAATAAATCCTTATGACAAGGGTGTAGAAGTAATGCGACATGCCAATGGTGTATGCATAAGAGCAAAAGAATCTAATGCCTATGTAGGTCTAGTGGTACCTTGCTCAAGATGTTGTACCTTGGATTAAAGAGATCACATATCTTACAAAAGGGCTACAATATTAGGAGATAGGGATGTAATAGCTACAATTGGTGGCATATAATAATGTTGGGCTATTAAATGGGTGGTTGAGAAATAGTTGCCCCCATAGTGTCATTTAAAATTGGCTGCTCTGTGGTTTGACAAGATTTTCCATTGGTTACTTTTTACTATTATTATAAAATTATAAGCATGTCATCTTGCATATCTATATGTTTACTTAAGAGTTATTGAAGTTCTCTTTTATCAGTTTCATCAAAACTAATATATTAAACTATTGGTAAAGTAGAAAAACAATTTGAAATGTTTTTAAATGTTTTGCAATATGATTTAGTAGGAAATGTGGGAGAAATGGAATGTACTAAAATTAAGAAATTATTAGTCCAAAATGTAGTGAGTTGGAAATTACACAGAAGGGATACTAAGCTGCCAAACATGTAAGGTGATACCTCAAAAAACCAAAAGGAGCTAGTATATACCACTAGAAATTTTCTAGAAACATTATTTGCAAATTACTATGAACTTTTGAATTTGAAATTGATTTCTCTAAGTTAAATATGGAACTAAATTTTTAGAAGATTATGCAAAATGTACTAAAGAATAATTCAGAATGTATTTGATGAAACTAGGGTTTTGAATGAATTTTTTATAAAATTAGTGTAGTAATTTAAAAAATTTATAAAAATTTGTAGTTTTAATTTTGAAAAATTGAGGAAAAATATGAAAATATTTCTAAAATTAATAGTATATTTTTTCTAGTGCTTTAAAAGTATTTGTATGCAAATAAGACCTAGTATGTGCAAACTAGGGTTTGAGTGAATTTATTGAAAATATTTCAATTAATTTTTAGCTTTATAATTTTTAAATAGGAAAAATAAATAAAATATTGTAAAAAATAAAAAATAGTTAATCCTAGGGTTTCTAAAGTTTTTGTGTATAAATTTGAAGTAACTCGGGTTCAACAAATGTTTTATTATTTTTTGGATAGTAATTGTTTAATTCCTAAGCAAATAAAGGTCTAAGAAAATGTAATTTAGTAATTAGTGTCTCTCAATTAGATTATTAATTTATGCAAATATATATGCATTTTATTTATTTTTTAAATAAGAAAAAGTTTAGAGAAATCAGACATAGCTTATTCTAGGTCAAAACAAATGATTCAGTATTTTTAAATTGCTATGTAGGGATGGTAGACTATCATAAAAATGATACAAAGCTCTATGTTTGGATTGGATAGGATCACCAAACTTAGGACACCCTAATACTTGGTATTGTAGTCCACTTTTTAGAGCTATTATCCACTTCCAATGTTATTGTCCCCTTCTGGTGATTTTTTCTTGGTGGTCTATATTTTCTGGG
Source organism: Torreya grandis (assembly GCA_037957365.1). NCBI lineage: Eukaryota > Viridiplantae > Streptophyta > Pinopsida > Cupressales > Taxaceae > Torreya > Torreya grandis. Next base: position 10,875 of record JARHVA010007048.1, read on the forward strand.
TTTTGTTCGATAGGCTTGTAACACCCTAATAGTGAAATATCATAGCCTAATTTTGTATGGAGCTCACTATGTGTTTAATTTAATATTGAAAACCCTTAAGTGCTCCTAGTACTTGGAATTTAATAACAACCTTAGGAAAGAAATAACGGGTTAGTGTGTAAAAGATACGTAGGACACACTTCACCTTAGTTGTGAGCACATTTCCTACATAACAATACTCTAAAGAGGGATCAAGCTACAGTAGTTATCCCATTTTGAACTGCTTAGTATAATTGTGTGATGTATGTAACTATATGTGAAAGTAGAATGTACTTTTGAATGACTAGGGATTGGTACGAGTGCTTTAATAGTCTTGAATTGGTTTTGGAAGGATGTATGCATAGAATAGGGAAGAGTGCTCAAGTGTACTTGCTTGTATTCTTGCTTCTTTCTTGTGAATGACTGTTAACCCTTCTAAATGGACATTGAATAGATTTGTATAGGTAAACCAATAATTGTGGGATAGATGAGCTTGTATGAGGCCAAAAAGGGAAAATATAAGGAATCAAGAAAATTTGACCATGTTAGGCTAAAATGAACTTGGAAAATAGCACTAGAAACAAGACACCCGTAAATTTTGGTGCTCATGTCCAAGTTGGGCACGATTGTCACAGGAGGATGAGACTTAGGGGGATGGATCTGGCTCTAAGAGTATTGCTTCAATCTCAAAAATCTAAGTCTAGGAAGATATGGGTGACTAGGAATTAGTGAAAGTCTAACTGAGAAGGGTTGAGTGACCAAGAAAGAGGATCTATTGGTTGGGTGCAATTGTCCATGTAAAAGTAATCTAATTTTGCATTTTATATTATTATAGATTATCACATTTATAACCTATATGTTTTTAATAAATATTAAATTTTTAATTAATTTTATGATTAAATAAACCTAAAAATTCATCAACAAAATGGATAGTCAATCATGCACCAACCCCTTACTACCTCAAAAAAAATAGTTTAAAAAAAAATGTATATATAATTAGTTTTAGTTTGTAATCATATATTTTTTTGCATTTGGATGAACAAAAAAAAGGATACAAAAACAAATATAGACATGCATAGTTACAAAATATAATGGCATAATAATTACATACATAGAAGTCAATAGAGACTGAAACATTAAAATAGTCAAATAATTTTAAAATTAATAAACTTGTAAAGAGGAGTGTGTTCTTCTTGTTGTATTAATAGTTTTAGGAAATATGTTGATGAAATCATAGTGTTTATAATGGCATATGTTGGATTTTTTATTTTATATAAAAAAATGGATTCAGCTATGTTTTAAGGTTTAGGACTGAGGCTTAGGAATCTAATCCATTTTTGAACATGTAGTCATGTTTTCTAAACTAGACATTGTAAAATAGCATACATGTTATAATGTGAGCACACTTTTAGAATCACTTATGCATTACTATATGTATGGATGTATATGTATCTATTTGTTCTCATTTATCATGACTATAAATTATAACATGTTTATTCCATGTGAATGGTGATCACTAAGAACATACACAAAGATACATAAAATGGTATCATAGTTTATATAAAAAACTACTTATTGTCCCTAAAGTTGAATTGAACACCAAAATTGATGTAAACATGAAGTATACATGTAATTTATTTTATTATAATAGTGGTGTGTGTCAATATATAAACTTCCATATAGATAAAATAGACAATATGGTGATGCAATTCGGGCTAACTTTAGCTCATGAAGCTAATTTCAACTATATAAGATGTGATTTGGGGTTTAACCAACTATGATTTCATCACATAACAAATAAAAGAGTTTATATTTTTAATAAATTGAGTTAATTAGGGCCATTTAAAACCCTTTGAATCTTACTTCAAGTATAATATGTTATTTGGGATTAAATTAACTCTAATTTCATTACATGTTGAGTCAATTAGTCAATTGGTGAAAATAGTGATGTAATTTGGGAAAAATTGAGCCATATTAACCTAATTTTAATAATATAGGTTGTAATTTTGACCTCAATCAACCCCAATGTAAAATATTTAGTTTATTGGTTTAATTACAAAGGTAATTCTGACCAATTTGAGCCACTTCAAACTAACTACAACTAAATAATATGCTTTAGGGTTTAATCTACTTGATTTTCATCAGAGAATGAACCAAAGAGTCATGTGGATTGATGATAAGAATAATTTTGATTATATAATGATGTGATTTATATCTCAATAATATACTATGTCATCACATAGTGAATGAAATAGTCATTTGGTTCAATCACAAAGGAAATTGACTTCAATGTAAGCCCCTTAAATGTAACTACAACCATATAATTTTATTTAAGGCTAAACTAGTTCTACTATCATCATATATTGAGTTAATTAGTCAATTTTTGAAATTAATGATGTTATTTGGAAAAATGTGAGACATGTGAAGCTAATTTGAATTATATATGATGTAATTTTGGGCTTAATCTACCCCAATATCATCACATAATAAACCAAATAGTTAGTTTGTTCAATCAAGGAGGTGGTTGGGACTAATTCGAGATCCTATCACCTATAGAATGTGGTTCGGGGATAAATTATCCCTAATGTTATCATAGATTGAGAAATTAGTCAAATTATGCAATCAATGGTTTTATTTAGGCCAAATTGAGACCATCTAAAACATAATATTGACTATATAAGATATGACATGGGGCTCAATCGGCACCAATTTTATGATTGCATAAAATAAATAATTGATTGGCTCAATAAAATGTGAAATTGGGGATAATTTGATCCACTTGAACATAACTACAAGATTTTTACATGATGGGGGATAAATTATCCATAATTCTATCATGATTTTATCCATGTAGTCAATTGGTGTAATTAAAGATGTGATTTGGGCTAAATTGAACATCATAAACATTTGTTATGGCTCAATTGATTATATAGGATGAAATGTATGTCTTAATTGACCCTAATTTTATCATAAATTAAATCATGGAAGCAATTATGTTCAATCTGAGCCCCTTAAACCTAACCAAAATTATAGGATGTGTTTGGGCCAAATTGAGCCATGTAAACATAATTTGAACTATATAGGATATGATTTGGGCATCAACCATCCCTAATTTTATAACATAATTAAATAAATACTTAGGTCACTCAATCATGAAGGTAATTATGACCAATTTTAGTCGCTTCTATCAAACTGTGACGATAAAATTTGATTTCAAGCTCAACTAGTGATAACTTTATCATAAACTAAGCCAATTAGTCAGTTTATGTGATAAGTGGTGTGATTTGGACCCAATTAAGCCCATTTGGACCCAATTTTAATGATTTAGTATGTGCTAAGGGGCTAAATTAAAAAAAATCATTACATGAATCAAATATTCAATTGGTTTAATCACAAATACAATTGGGGATAATTTTATCAACTTGAATTTAAATACATTAGGATGTGATTTTGGACTAAATTATTTCATATTTCAACATGAATTGATCCAATTAGTAAATTATTGCAATCATAGATGTGAATCAATATAAAATAAACCCTATGAATCTAATTCATGGCTTAATCAATTGTATAGGATGTAATTTTTGGCTTAATCAACCCTATTTTTATTACACATGCAATCAAAGAGGAAATTGGGTCCAATATGAGCCCATGAAACCTGACTACCAGTATATGATGTGATTTGGGCCAGATCCAGACATGTGATCTTAATTTCAACTATATAAGACATGATTTAGGCATCAATCAAACCAAATTTCATCACATAATGAACTAAATAGTTAAATGACCTGATCACAGAGGAAATTGGGGCCAATCTATGTCCCTTCATCCTAATTATGACTATAGGATTTGATTAAGGGCTTAATTATCCATAATAATTTTCATAAGTAGATAAAACTATTTATTTAATGAAGTTATTAATGTTATTTTATAAAAAATTAGGCCCTTTAAAAGCTAATTAAAAATCTATATGATGTGACATGGAGCTCAATAAACACCAATTTTATCATTGTATGAACCAAATAATCAATTAATTTAATAATTAATGAGCCTATTCAACATAAATCTAACATTATGACATGATTTTAGGATAAATTTATTATGATTCCATCTTGAATTTATCTAATTAACAATTGGTGTAATCAGAGATGTGATTTGGGCCAAATTAAGCCCCGTACACTTATTTAGGATTCAATTGATTGAATAGGATGAAATTTATGGTTCACTAGCCTTGATTTTATCACAAATTTAATTAATTATAAATAAATAAAAGGTATAACTAAACCCTTTGAAAAAATGTATAAATAACCCTTGAATAAAAGGTATAAACAACATGTATTCAAAAAAATGCATACACATTATAACATGTATGTCTTCCTTGCATTACCAATATAACACTTTCTCTAAAATTAATATTTTGTTTATTTCATGATTTTACTCCCTATATTTATGATTTGCATCACTATACACTTTTCAAAGTGAAAGATAGAAGTTATCAAGTTGTTATTTTTTTCCCTCACCCTCAAAACCTATCAAAATTTTCTAATTATCGGTGGCATATATTGTTATAGAGTAAGTAAAACAATAGTGAAAAATGGTGAACCGGTTACAACTATTGATATGCAAAAAAAGGAATAAATTCAAATAACTATTTTGATACATGGTAAATATACTATCACCAAAGAATAAAACATCATGGATAATGATGAAATGATTAATTATGATGAATGTTTACCTACAAGTCCAAATTATATTGTATGTTTGAATTCAAGTTAGATAATTTTTAAATTTGGTGATGATGATAATATACATGATGTCTTACCCATAACACTTAACAAAATTACATGGAAACATATAATGTTAAAATTAGAAATGACTAAATTCCCATCAAAACATTGAATAGTAAATTTAATAGTGAATTAAACTATACAAGAACAAAAAATAAAGAAACTAGTAGTGAAAATAACAATATAGAAACACATCAATAAATTGTACTATTAGTAATAGCCCCAAAAAAGTTTATGAAATAGTTTGGAAACTAATGGTTAAGAAAATATTTGACCACCATTCAAAAATAAAAGCTTGTATAATTTAGGATACTTAATTTGAATATTTAAATGATAATAAAAAAATGTCAATTATTTTTTTCACTCATGAAATTTCTTAGGATGAGACCTACTTTGAATTCCATAGGACTAAAACCATCTAATATTTATGGTCAAAATGAGGTAATTATAAAAAATATACATGATTAATACCACATTATATGTGTCAAATTATGACTCAAATATAAAAATGTTTCTCGATGCATAATTACAATTTATATAGTAAGTGGTCAAATATGAAGAAAATTCTTGATAGAAAACAAGCAAAACACTAAACCTAGATTTAAAAAGAAATGAATGAAATTAATTGATATGGTCAAAATATTTGATAATGTAAATAAAAATTAAATTTGGTTGATCTCTGGTAGACTTCCATAAAAATATAAATCTACAGTCAATTCTCTCAAATATCTAGTTTTAGAATTTTGGAAAGACAACACTAACATTTCACCCAATACAAGAGATGTATTTAAAATAAGAGTTGGCTTTCATAACTATGAACAATATCTGAAACATTTATTGGAAATCAAACAAACATAAATATAATCTATGTTTTTATATAAATATCCAAAAAAATTTATTAGTCAAATGCATTTTGAGAATACCAAACCCTTATATGTTAAAATAAAGCACATAAGCACCACTTGTTACTATAGGCATCATGTTGTATTTTGAATGCATTATGATATTTTTTTCATGTACATTGTGATTTATGTATTGAAAACAAAATTTCAAGATAGTTGCATGTATCTTCCCTCAGAAATTAGTAAGGTAACTTATTCCAACCATTTTTTTGAAAGGACATATGTATAATTTTTTTTAAGCAAAGCATGTCTAGATGGAACTTGCAACATTCATCATGGGCTGCTAAAATTCAAAATTTATATCGATGAGGAGATTAAAAGCACAATTATAAAATAATTCATTATTTTTATCAAATACAAATCTGTGATATATAAATTAAAATATGGCAAGGAATTTGAAAGGTGTGAGCTTGTTACCAAAAAAACATGTTTAACAATTTTGGGTTAAATTTAGGGAGGAAAATGTGTATGTGTATGCAAGGAACACACATATAGATATACGATATGAATGAAAGGGACATTACCACATGGTTATATTATTTTATTAGTGGACATTTTTAGAGTTAAAAATTCTAACCATAAATAGAGGTTCAGTCATAGTATTACAACTCAGTATGAGTTACCATATTCATGCATGTAACATCTATGTATGCATATGGTAGTACAAAAAAGATCATAAAATATTAAGGGAGAATAATTTATATATTATTGATGATAAATAAAATTATAAAAAGCATAGGTAGGGATATTTATAGATGTTTTATGCAAATTAATATCATTAAACATTATAATTGGTCAAAAAATTTCATGTCACAATTTAAGAATGCATAGATGTATGCTACCATTAGCATAGAATATATTTAGAGTTTCACTAAGGCTATCCATAATTAATGGAATTTCATAGTTTTTGATCATGTGTAAAAATATCACTTACAAGAGAGGAGCTTAAATTTAAAGAATGTGTTGATTTGACTAATGCAAACACTATTATTGAATAATAGAATGAGGAAATGGCCCATGGTGAAAAATAAAACTCTAGTGTTCATAGATATTTGTGGTCTCTATGGTAATATAAAAATTTGTAATGCATGAATATTATATTATCATAATAGGTTTGATTGAGCTCCACTCATTTCATGTCTCAAATACAGGTTATTGTACCATTCATTCAAGGTACATGGAATACTTTTTATACATGTACATTTTTTAGGACATGTTTGAGTAACAAGAGTGGATGGATGGATAGATTTGTAGATATCTAAATCCTATCAACATATACAAGGTTCCACTATCATTATAAATCAAAGATATGACATCATCACATGAATTTGACCATGTATCTAATCTAGTGTAACTAGGTATAAGCTCAGTGATTGTGTACTAGATTATTATTATCTATCTACACCATTATTAAAAAAATATTGGGATGCAAGTGCTTCATTTCGTAGTTAATTAAAATTAGGACAACTAGTATGGATCAAAATATTAGTAATCCTCGTATGTATAGGAATAAATCAACTAACTTCCTTGATCAAAGATGAGGTTAAAATTTATTATCCCTCTAGGTCTATGGTAGTTACCAAAACTTGGCTTCATTTATATCCTATCAAAAAATAAGATGTATGGTTATTTGAAAACTATTAAATACATAGTCATATACTACACTATTAAAATTTTGTTATTGTAATAAATGTTCAATTTCTCAAATCTTAGGGGAGGAAATTAAATAATAATTTATGGTAGGTTCATGAGTTTAACCATGAATAAATTCTTGATAGTATCAAGTGTAGAGTAGATCCTAATGATTCTTAGGATTGAAATTCCATCATATATCAGGTTTTCAAAAGAAAATGTATTTAATTTTATCAAATTTCATAGATTTTGTATATATTACATACAAACTTCAATTTAATTACTTACTAACATATTTTTTTGTATGTTATTAGTTCCAAATAAGGTTTCACCTTCATATGGTTGGCATTGTTAGTATATAATTTCATATTATTTAGCTAAGAGAAGCTTGATAAAATATCAATATAAGATTGGTATTATTATTAAAAAATCATATTCTTTTGAGGCTATAATGGGTATTTCATACCATATAAAAGTAACTTTAGAGGTGTTAGTCATGGAAATACATGTAATATGCCTATCCCAACGTGTTAAAATTGATGTATTCTAAATGGTAAGTCTCAAAAGAATAAATGATACTTAAACGATAGGAAATTATCTCTTGACTAGATAAAATTTTAATTTAAGCACTAATAATTATATCATATACCATGGTTTCCTCTCTTATGTTTGATGTTTATGCTTTGTGTTGTAAGTATAGGGCTTCAAAGTTCATATGAAGGTTATTTTGGTTTGTGAAAATGAATTATAATTTTAAGGTGCACAAATTATCTTTAATATATCATATCTAATATATAAACCCATTATAAATATGTATGATGTACATAATAATATGGTATCAACATCACATCACTGCATAGAGTAGGATAGGGAGGGTTATTTTAAATGCATATAAAGCTTGCCTTAAAAACTACAATTTCATCATATTGGGAAGGGTGTTATTGAGGCAATAACGTGTAATACATCTTTGTATCATGATGAAAGTAAAATAAAATAGGTAAATACATTATTCACCACCTTCAATGTGTTGGCAATGCCATTTTCTAGCCACGAAGCACTAGAGGTGGAAATCTCCACTTGCATCTTGAAAGTCAACCATATTTATTGTTAGTGTTTATGCATGTTGGAGAACAATAAAAAAACATATTTTATTGGATTAATAGGTTATGATACTAATGACACATGTTATTATACTATCCATACATGTTATGAGTGATTTTTTTATTTAGGAGATGTTTTAGAAGTGGAAATCTCAGTTGGAAGACAAGAAAAGTATCTTGAATGTATAAAAGATACATTTCAATATTGATTAGTAGTGAGAAGGTTGTTTGTGAGGCCATAAAATTTACTCTATTTTATGACTAGACATGATAAGATCAAAATAATTTGGTCATATATGTTATTCAAAACCTTCAATGTGGTGGCGATGTTAGTTTTAATTCATGAAGCACTAGAGCTGGATATCTCCACATGTGGCTTCACCATTGAAAACATTTATTTTGAATGTTTATGATGCTAGATCATCTATAAAAACATGTATTCAAGTGTATTTGAATGTCATGATCCTAGGAACACATGTTATTTTCCTATGAAAGGTGTTTTAAGTGATGGATTTGTAAGTGGAGGTCCTCAAATCATAAATATCACTTGGAGGACAATCATACATCACTAGGCTACATAAAAATTTCATTGCATCATTCATTAATATCACATATAACAAATATTCATATCTTATAATAAATTATCATAATATAATGTGAAATTAAAGATTGTAAACATGCATATGAAGGTTTTTTTTAGTTCATGTAAATTACTTGGGGTTTTTAATTGATATGTGTCTAAAGTTTTCCCTAAAAACTCTATTTTTATCACATTGGGGAGGACATTATGTATGCTATAATATGTACTCCATCTCCTCACAAGGTGTGATCAAAGGTAAATCAATTAGTCTGATATATTAGTCACCAATCAATAGATGGTGATACTTCCATTTTTAAACCACAAAGAACCATAGGTGGAGGTTTCCAACTATAGCTTGAATGTTGATAACATTTATTATTAGTGTTTCTTATGTGTCAAAGTAACTAAAAATTTGTGTATCTAGGTGGATTTAACATTCATGTTCATTGGAACATGTATGATTTTTCCATATTTATGTGTTATAATCTATATATTTTTAATGGGATGTCTCATAAGTGTAAATTTTAGTTGGAGGACAAGAAGTTTTCTATTAACTACAAAAAAATGAATTTTCAACACTAATAAGTATACTCTCTACCACACATTCATATTTTAAGTTTTATAACCATGATATTTCTAGAGGAAAAATTCACTGAGAGTGGGGGGGGGGTTAATCAATGACCTTAAAAAACTATTAAAACTATACATTACCTTTCATTTACCATCAAATAAATGGAGTGATCAATCAATGCATCAAGAACCAGGCACACAAACTTGAAATTGTGAGCATAACACAATATGTATGAGAAACCATTGAATTTAATAATACTCACTATGACCTATACAATTGGAATAAAATATTATAAATGTTTACAAAATTATCAAATTCTATTGAGCACCAACTCAACTTGGAGTACAAACCCCTAACGGGCAAGCACCCACTTGACCAATGTTTAAGCAAGCACCCACTTGATAAGAAGACACAAAGCCATTTTTGAGTAAGGAAAAAATCAATCAAATTTTATTTATGAAAATAATATAATTCATTTTTTTCTCAATAAATATATGATGATCACTTCTTCCTTCTCTACTCTTTAATCTTAAAGGACACTTTTCTTTGTTTGTCTAACCCTCATCAAGTCTGATTAGGTCATGTATCCATGATATTAATATGAAAACAACATAAAATATTCTCAATAATAATTATATTATCTCCTTTTATGGTTTATAATATGTTTTTAAACATTCTTATACACATACATCTTCTATTTTCACTCACACACATCAAAAATAGTAATTTTCTTATATACAAGCATAACAATGATATCATAATACAATCAACCATTCAAATTATTCCTTCAAGATAGGTCATAAAATTATATTTAAGACCTTATTCACATATTATTAATCCATAAGTAAATCACATATTGGTCATCCATATAACCTTATAGCCTTATGTTTCCATTAGAACACATAGATACCTAATTGCATTAGGTATGCCTAGTAACATGTATAGCATGTAACCTCAAAACACCTCTCACCTTAATAGATAACAATATAATTTAAAATAAAATTCAAAAATATCACATATAACATCCTCTAATCTCTAAAATACATTTTAGATCCAACCACTTCATGAAAACACTCCTTGTAGTTCTTTATGATATTAGGCCTATGAACACTCACTAATTATCTAATCTTTGTCATGCTTGATCACCTTAATTTAAAATAATAAAGGAATATAAATCAGGTTTACAAGACTTATAATACCCTAAGGTAATTTTTTATCGAATATAATAATATGACTTAGTGACCAATATTGGGAGACCAATTTCTTAACTCCATTCCTTATGCTCAAATCTGCCTGTGACTACCTAATTTGAATGAAATTTTAAAAAAATTATAGTACTATAAAAACATAATTTTCATATGCCTAAACTATATATAATCATCTCTAGTCCATTTTCATTATTTGACCAATCCAATTTCTGAGAGAAACTACAAAAATATGATAGGTAAGCCCTTTTTTGTATGGTCTTCTCTCTCTTCTGATAAGCCAGTACCACCATGAGGTACATGAGAGAGTCCTCTACCTATTACAATAGGTTTTTTTTATAAATTAAATCCATTCTAGGATGTTTTGTATCCATTATTGGTTATCATGTCTTTATTAGGGTTTTAGGTACATTTAAGAAAGTTTTTGGTGTTAGTGATTGTTCATAGCAAACTCCAACCAAAATTCAAAACTAATGAACATATATTTTAGATAGGACCCTTATCCATCTCCCATGAAAGTTTAATTTGATCATGATAAGTAGTTGTGTGCAAAAAAATTATTGAAAGTGCTTCTCAAGTTTCAGTACCTCATTCTGTGAGATCAAGAAGGTTTAAAATAATGATTCACATACTTTTCCTTCAAATATTGACCTAAAACATTGTGAGAAACTATATCTCAACCTATGTAATCTTTGTACATACTGACATGAGATAATTAACCTTTAGTAATGTTCATCAAAGCATTTTATGGGAAATAGGGTTTTGGAATGCTTTGGGTGAAATCTTTGAGTGAGGGTCATGTGTATTTAGTGATTGCTTAAAATACCTATGAAGGTTACCTCATACTCTAAACATGCTTATCCTACTTAATATTAAATTTTGGATGGTATTATCATTGAAAAGATCAATCAAACCCCGAAACAGACTCTACTCCTTGACATGGTTTGAAGACTTTTCAAGATAAAGAATCTTTCTCTCTCATTAATGACAAACAACACTTCATCAGATAATTAAGAATGGTTTCTATACATCCTCTTTAACATCAATGACACTTAAATGATCAAGAAACTCCCATTTTTTTATTTATGGAAAATATTCTTCTAACCTTATTCTTGAAATCACTTTGAAAATAGATATATTCACCACTAAATCCCTCTATGAATGCAAAATCATACCATTTGAACAATTAAAATATATTATCAGCACTTTAATTTGTCTCACCTCATTCTTTTGTCTACTACATATCCTTTTCTCCAAGAATTAACTCATTTAAAACTAGACCTTTTCTCCCCTTTGACATCAATGGCATAGAGTTACCTTCAACTTCTTGAATCACATATTTTGAAATAAAATGTAAACAAACAGGATCATATAGTCTATGAATCATCAAAGAAACATTCTCCCCCTATCTTCATGCATTCCTCAATTACCTTGTCCTTGACATAAGTGACATAGAGTTCTAGATCAAACCCTTGATCACTTAGTAGGCCACAACATATGTTCTTATCTGATATAGACCTTCTTACTAAAGAACTAGAGACTCCAATTTTGTCCTCATAATTTATGCTTATCATATGAGTCATCAAAACTAATATACCATTCTCAACATGTATATAATAACCTTGTTATTGAATCACACTAGTTATAATTATAAGTATATTTTTTATTACCTCTCAATTTGCCTATATGTCTATCATGACTTAAAAAACTTCTTGGAATTCATCACCTATTCTTGGAGTTAATGAACCATCTTGATTAGCTCCCATTAACTTTATCAATGAATATTACGGGTAGGAATTAATTCCAATTCCTATTGCTATTTAGATGCTCAAATGTTATCTTTTGAAGTGGCTTGGTTAGAATTATTCAATATGATCCGTTGTATAAACATATTCAAGTTTAACATTTTGTTCACATACCTTATCTCTTAATAAATGATACTTGATGGGAGTGTGCTTAGTTCTTGAATGCATGACATGATTATTTGAGATGCTTATAGATCTTGTATTATCACAATATATGTGAGTAGGACTATCATACTCTGCCTTGTAGTCTTTTAAGGTTTGTCTCATTCAAAGGACTTGAGTACAACATGAAGTTATTGCAATGTACTCAGCCTCAGTAATAGATAATGACACTAATGACTGATTGTTGCTTATCCATGACACTAGGCATTATCCTAAGAATAAATCTCCTCCACTTCTATTCTTCCTACCATTTAGACACCTTGTCCTATTTACATCTATATAGGCTTCTAAATCAAACTCTTTCTTCCTTGGATAATAGAACCCAAACTCCATATTCCCCTTGAGATACCTAGGTATCATCTTGACTATTTGAAAATGGTTTTCCTTTGGATCTACTTGAAATATCTCCTCAAGACCTACTTCTTGGATAATATTAGGTCTAGAGGTAATAATGTATAAATAACTTCAAACCATTGACCTATATAATGTGTTATTGACCTTTAGAGATTCATCATCCTTGCTTAACTTATAACCTATGATCATAGGTGTGTTAACTACATTAAAATCATACACCTTAAATTTATTCAACATCTCTCTTATGTAATTATCTTGTGAAATGAATATACTTTTTTCTAACTACATGATTTTTAAGACAACGAATAACGATATTTCTCCTAACATGGACATCTTAAGATCTTTCTCCATCACTTTTGTAAAGGATTTACTCATACTCTCACTATTTACACCAAATATGATGTCATACATATAGCCAACCAATATCAGCTAATGATAACTTTATGTCTTTATGTACACATTACTATATTCAACTCCTTATTTGAATCCTTAGTCTAAAAATTACTTGTCCAATATGGCATACCAAGCTATAAGATCTTTTTTTAGACCATAAAATGCCTTTTTCAATATACCTACATATTTATTATCACCTGATAATGATAAACCCTTAGGATAGTCTATGTATACATCCTCTTCCAAGTTTCCTTAAAAAAATGTAATTTGGCATCCATATGATAAACCTTGAATGCCTTTAAGCTTGTATATGATAGGAATAATCTAATATCCTCTAATCCTACTACTGGAGCAAAGGTATCCTCAAATTCTACTACTTCTACAAGTGCATACCCAATGCATACCAATGTAACTTTATTCCTAGTGAATTATCTATTTTCATTCAACTTGTTAGTAAACACCCATTTTGTTTCAATGGCATTCTTGTCTTTACGCTTAAGAACTAGTTCCCAAGTCTCATTCATTACTATTTGCTTTAACTCCTCATTCAGAGCACCTATACAATATAGTCTTTTATTAATTATACAAGGTTATTAGTTTTAATCCTAGACAATAAATAAACATTCAATAGATTTAGGTTACTTACCATCTTTCTCCTTGTTTGCATACCTGAATCCTTGTTACGAATGATTTATGATTTAGAATGGTATCTCGAAATATTTCTCGAGGTGCATTTTGAATCTTGTCTTTCCTCAACTTATTCTTCTTCTTCTTCCTCATCTGACACTATTGATTCTTCTTAAATCTTCAAATCCAAATTTTTTAATACATTCTTTGACTAAGAGTGTGACTTATTAGAACAAGTCTCATCCATATTCACATCCGTGTTTTCAAATATATTCTAAAACCTTTTATTATAGAATCTATAGGTAGAGCTTACTAATGAGTATCCAAATAATATTAATTTGTCATACCTTGAATACAACTTACCTAACTCTTCCTCATCTCTCTTGATGAAGCATGTGCCTCCAAACACTCTAAAGCGTTCCACATTAATAGGTCTTTATTTCCACAACTCATGATGGGTTTTATTGAAATTAATTCTTATCTATCCTCTATTCAAAATGTAGATTGTAGTACTCACTTATCTCTAGTATCCATGAGATAATATCAATTCATTTATCATAGTGCTTTCCATTTTTTGAACTCTTATATTCCTTCTTTCCACTACCCCATTCTCGTGAGGTGTCCTAGCTACTGAGAACTATCTCCTTATCCCATGAACCTCACAAATTTAATCAAATTAATTGGAACAAAAATATCATCCTCTATCAGATCTTAGGAATTTGATCACTTCATTCTTAAATAGAGTCTTAAATTCCTTGAACATATCAAGATCTTTTAATTTTTTTTCAAGAATGCTACATATGTCATTATTGTGTAGTCATCTATGTGTAACATGAAATAACTATCTCCTTGAATTTTTTGGATTATTTTAGGTCCACAAAGATATTTATGTATTAACTCTAAAATCCCTTTAGTATAATAATCTATATACTTGAGCCTCCTAATTTTCTTACCATGTTGATCTGCCTTCCAAAGTGTATTTGTTAGTTTGGTGATTTTAGGTATATTATTCATAGACTTATTAGAGATAATCTTGACCAGATTATCATATTTTAAGTGCCCCAACCTTATCTTCAATAGAAAACATTCATCCACCTTGATCATAAATCATATCTCCTTCTTGATGTCATTCAAGACATACAAATTGTTCTCAGTCCTCTTAGCATTGGCAATCAAACTTCCTGATTTGGCTCTCCTTATATCACACCCTCTATCATGAAAGGTCAATGTGTATCATCGGTTTCACATTTGACCTACACTAATAAAGTTATGTTTCAAGTCTTATACATATATAATATTCTTTATATTGGTCTACCCATTGTCCAAAGTTAAGATACCTTTACCAACAATATTGGTTGTTGTGTTATCTCCAATCTCACTATTCCTATAACATTCTTCAATGAAATGAATTTATTCTTTACTCCTGTCATGTGGCTTGAGAAACCAATATAAATATATATATATATATATATATATATATATATATATATATATATATATATATATATATATATATATATATATGACTACATGTCTTCATTTTGAATGTGAAAGGTAGTGTGAACTAGCATATATTGTTCTCCTTTAGTCTTTTTCTCATCCTTCGCCTTGTCTACAAGGTTTAACTTCTTGATCCACTTCTCAGTAGTATGACTATATACCTTTTTATCTTGACTGATCTTATTGATATGCATAATTTCAAAATCCTTTGTAATATGTCCTCTTTGATCATGATTGTAGCAAAAAATTCTACTTTTAATATTTAAATGAGCATTCATCCTATTCCTCCATGAGGAATTGATTTTATTATGATGTCTATAATCCATAGTTATATGTCCATATTGATTGCATGAGAAACAGTAACAATTAAAAGAGTTCACATACCTTTTATGTCTAATAAGAATTATATTTTTATGACTATTGGATGAGGACAACATTGAGGGAGTCATATTCTTCTTGGCTTGTTGATGGTTAATTTGGATATATGATTTGATAGCTTCTACATAGGTATTCACTATGTTAGTACCATCACTTTTTGATATTCCATTGTCCTTTGAGGTCTAACTCTCTTTATTTTTCCTTTTGGTCTTATTTGAACCCAATACTTATCTTACCATGTGGATACTTTTGACTATTCAAAATATCATTGAGATTTTGATTTCTCTTTTCAAATTTATAATGTATTTAATTTGATTATTAATTGATCTAATTTTGCCTTCAAGGACTCCCTTTACATTCTAAACTTGGTGCATTCTTCCTCTTTGGTAGTAATACTTGTAGTGACAATGTAAATCATAGTTTCCAACTATTTAATTATCTCTTCATTTTCATTGGTGTTGTTACTTAGACTCTATTCAAAGGGATTGACTTATTTGACATAGACCTTAACCAATGATCTCAGTTTCTGATTCTTCCTTCTTTATAACTCCAACTCCTTTAGAGCACTCAAAAATTCATCCTCAAGGTTCACTTTAGCCACTTTTTATTCTGATTCTTCATCTTCCACAAGAGTTTTCCCTTTTGAAAAACCTTCATTGTCTATTTTTATGGCCATGAATAGAATTTAATTACTTTCATGATCAACACTATCATCATCACTATCAGATAAATTTATATCATTTACATGATAAGAGTTAATGTCTGCTTTGGTATAAAACAATTCTCTTGTTCATAAATGACCCTTTCTTTATTTCATACTTTCTAAAGATATATTTTTCACTTGTCAAGCTTATATAAAATTTTATCCTCAGCATGATGTTCATCATGCTCCCCATCATGCTCATTCTTATCCTTGTTAGGGCACTTGGATGCAAAGTAACCAATCTTACCATAGTTAAAGGACATAAATAGAAATGTGCCCTTATACTTACATGATATTTTCCATAGTTTTATGACAAATATGGCTTCTATCTTGTCATAATAAATGTCTATATCAACATCATCCTTGAATTTTTTACCTTGTGACTTTTTCTCATCTTTGAATTCATCTTACTTCTTGGAATCTCTCTCATTACATATTCTCATTTCATATGCAGTCAAGATACCATGAAGCTCATCGATCTATAGTTTTGTTGAGATTTTTGATCTCCTACATAAAAGAGACTTTTGAATCAAACTTGGATGTCAAGGATCTTAATACATTTTGTATTACTATTGATTCTTATAATTTTTATCCTACACCTATGACGATATTTACCACCTCATCTGATCTTAATAGATAAAATATAATGTTTTCATCCTCATTCATTCTTAGACTTTCAAATTGCCTTCAGTGGATCTATAATTTTTATAACTTGACTTTGGTATCTCCTTCATAGATGTTTTGAAAAATTTCCCAAATTTATTTGGCTGAATCACAATATATGACCTTTATAAATTCTACCTTTGAAAGACCACATAGGATGGCACTCATTGCCTTAAAATTATTTTCACTTGCCTTCTTGCTTGTGTTATCAGTCAATGGTATAAAAGATGGAGTGAATACATCAAAAATTGATTTCCATATGTCATATCCTAAGGACATTAGATAGGAATTAATTCTAATTATATGAAATAAATAGTTTGTCCCATTTAAGAGAAGGGCCTTGTTGATTGAGAAACCTTCTTATAGTTGATGACTAGGCATGTTTGTGCATTTAGGATCTCCTTTAAGCTGTTAGGCCTACTTCAAAAGACCAAGTTATTATACCAATTGCTAGAATCATAATTCACTAAGAGGGGTTGATTGAATTAGTGACCTTACAAAACTTTTACAACTATACATTATGTTTCATTAACCATAAAATCAATGAAGTGATCAATCAATGCATCAAGAACCAATCACATAAACATGAAATGATGAGTATAACACAATATGAGTGAGAAATAATAGAAGGAAAAAAAACTCACTATGACCTATGAAATTTAACTACAGTATTATAAATGTTTACAAAATATTGAATTATATTGAGCACCAGCTCAAATTGGAGCACCAACCCCAAACTATAAAGTACCCACTTGACCAATGTTTTAGCAAGCACCCACTTGGTAGGAAACTAGAACTCCCTTTATGAAAAAGAAACAACTCACTCAAATCCAATTTATGACAATCATCTAATTTATTTAGTTCTCAATAAATATATGATGATCACTTCTTCCTTCTCTTCTCTTTAATCTCAATGCACAATCTTCTTTGCTTATGTAACCCTCATCAAGTATATTTAGGGCATGTATCTGTAATCTTCATATGTAGAAAAACTAAAAACTTCTCATGAATAATTATATGTTATAATATTAGGGTTTAAAATATGTTTCAAAAAATTCTTCTACACATATATCTTCTATTTTCACTTGTATACATCAAAATGATCAATTTGCTTACACACAAGTCTAATGCTCATATGACAATATAATCATCCATTCACCTTATTACTGAAAGCTTGGTCATAAAATTCTCATTAAGATATTATTTAAATATTTTTTTTCCATAACTAAATCACATATTTGTCAGCCACAACACCTTATACCCTTATTTATCCATTAGGACTCGTGAAGACCTAATTGCATTAGGTCTGTCTAGTAACGTGTATATCATATTCCCTTGGAACGCCATTAACATCCATATATGATAATATAATTTAACATGAAATTAAAATATACCACATATAACATCCTCTAATGTATAAAATACGTTTTATATCCAACCACTTCATGAAAACACTCCTTGCAGTTCATTATCATAGTAGGCCCATAAACAGTCACTAACTGTATGATCTCTCTCATGCTTGATCACCTTCATTTCATGCAATAAATTAATGAAAATAACTTTTAAATGAAATATATAAATTTAATTTCATCTTAAATAATATATAATAGTATTAATTAATGACCAATATTTGTCTTGTAGACCAATTTCTTGACTGCATTCCTTATGCTCAAATCTGCCTGTGACTAGCTAACTTGAATGAATTGTTTAGAAAATTATAAAGATATAAAATCCTCATAAAACATC
>JARHVA010007048.1:35000-40000 GCA_037957365.1 Torreya grandis
TTGGTAATTTATCCTATCAAATATAATTCAAGTGTGGTGTGTATAAAATTTGTGCACAAACAATGATAAACTATAAGATTTGAATGAGAGTCTGAAGGGTTATTTAGATATATTATAAAGCAACAGATGCATTTTAAAACCTATTGTGTGTGTGTGTGTGTGTGTGCGTGCGCGCGCGCGCGCGCGCATGCGCGCACGTGCATGTGTGTGTGTTTTAGGATTGGTATTGAACAATTCTAAAAAAACCATGTACAAATTATGTTAATAATGTATATGTCTTATTTCAATAATGTGTATACATTTGTAGTCAATTTGTGAAATTGTTGATAAATCAATCCATCATCTTCCTACACATATCATTGTATCTATTGTCATATATCCACTAATTCATCTGAATATTTGTATGCTTATCAAATTTAAATTATTATCCTCTTGGTGGTAAATTTTCTCATTCTTATGGGGACAAATGGAATGACATTTGTGCAACCATTATAGGAAAACAATGAGGCAAGGAGACAAATTTTAGTATCCTTATTATTAATATGGGAGATTATAAGAAACCCTAATATTATTATCTTTAACTCATTATGAGTAAGAAACGGCTTCCTATTTTCTCTTATAATGAAAAGTTACCTTAGGGAGCAAAAACTAGTAAACATAAGGTGTCAATTTTAAATTACATGACCAATCGATAAACCATATTCATAGACACATAGGTATGGGTGTGTAAATTAAATCATTACATTAATCATCCCTATATCTTCCTCTAAACTCAATAATTTATATCACTTGAATGCATCCCTAAATATAATCTTTTAATTTTTAAGTGTAATATGATATAAAGTGACTTTGAATAGCCATTGCAATGAAACCATGAAGGGTAGATACAAAGAGTAATATCCTATAGTTTCATGTGGAATAAATATAGTAAATATATATAGTATTTTACTCAACTTTATTTTAGAAATAAATGATGACACATTTTATTTCATAGCAGAAAACATGTTTTAGGTATAACACACAACTTTTAAATTACATGCCCAATAAACATACCATCTTTGCAAACACATCCTAATGGTTTTATAAATCCAATAATGACCTTTTCATATCCTTTTTCATCCTCAAAAATCATAACCTATAGGTAGATGAATGCATTCCTAAATAAAATATTCTCATCTTGAGGGGCAAAAATAGTACAAACTTTGTTCAGATGTTGTAGTCAAATCATGATGGAGATAGATTAAGTATAATATCCTAAAGTTTCATGAGGGATCATTTTAGGAAATAAAAAAAATATTATATTATAATTTTTAATATCAATAATAGATGCCACATTTAATCTCCCAATTAAAAACTTTCTTTAGGGAACCAAAGTTGGTCAATATATCTTAAAACTTTTGAGCCATGTACCCATTCAAAAAATTGATATTATTTGTACATATAGATGGGTGCATATATTAAAAAATCACCTCTACCCACATTATGTTAACTTTAAAACAAAATAATTGAAGATAAATAGATGCATCCTTAAATATAATCTTCTCGTTCTTAATAAAAATAATGGTATGAACCTCATGCATCCATTACAGTGAAATATTTAGGGGCAGAAATGAAACACAAGATCCTAAATTTTAATCGAGGAGTATTAAAACTAAAAGATATATTATTCTCTTCCAAATTATATGAGTAAAAAAAAACATCATGCTTTTTAGTTTTAGTGAAAAGATGATTGATAGAACAAAAGTTGGTCATTATAAGTGCAACATTTGAGCCATGTGCCCAATCATAAGAACACCATAGAAAAGATGTCTGGATGGGAATATATTTTAAATAGTTTAATTATTCCAATTTTTGATAGTTTATGGAGGTAAAACTTGTAGGCAGTTAGATACATCCCTAAAAATAAACTTATCCTTCTTAAGGTAAAAAAAAACATAGTTTGTGCAAGTGTTGTAGTGAAACCCATAGGTGTATAAATGAACCATAAAATACTATTAAATTTTCATATTGGATTACTATAAGAATCGCTGAGAGGATTCTCTTGAACTCAAGATGAGAGAAATATAGTGGCATGTTTTCTCTCACAATGAAAACTTGTTTTAGAGACAAAAAATTGGTTTGTATGATGTCTAAGTATTAAAATGTGTGCCCAATCGAAAACTATCTCTGTGGAAACATATATATGGATGTATAAATTCCATAATTAAATTTTATACCTTGTTTAGTACCCAATATCAATACACATAGGCATCTAAATGCATCCCTAAAGATAATTTTATAGTTCTAAGGGGGAAATGATACATCTATTATAGAACCATTTTATTGAAACTGTGAGGGATAGAGATGAAACATAAGATCCAAAATTTTTAAGGATTAGTTATCTTATAACCCAATTAATTATTTTATTCCACTCATGATGAGGAAGAAACAATGATACAATTTGTCTGATAGTGAAAATTTACTTTAGGTATAAAAATTTGGTCAGCATAATGCACAACTTTTGAACTTGTCACCCAATAAAAAAATCATCATCATAGACACATCCATATGGGTGTATAAACATAATAATTAAAATTTTCCACCTTACTTTAACATTTTAACTTCAAAATTTTAATTGGTAGGATGTATCCCTAAATATAACCTTCTCATTCTTAAGGGGAAAATAGTACAAACATTGTGTAGTCATTGTAGTGAACAAGATGAACCCTAAATTCCTAAAGTTTAAAGGGGATATTATAATAAATATGGAGGATTATATTACTTTAAATGGGATAAAGAAACAATAACATGTTTTCTCTCATAGTAAAGGATTTTTTTATGGAGAAAAAGGTTTTCAGTATAATGTGCAACATTTGAACCATGCATCCACTCAAAGAATCATATTCAAATACACAACTGTATGGGTGTATGAACACATTAATTACATTTTTAGACTTTACATGGACCCCCAAATTTAAAACTTACAGGTATCTAAACATATCCTTGAAGAGAATATTATCATTCTTAATGAGAAATATGGTCCAAATTTTGCAAAACCATTCTAGTGTAACCATGAAGGGTACAAATTTCATGGAGGAGTAATATAAAAAATACATATATGATTTTATTCCACTCTATATCAAAAATAAATAGAGTGATATTTTATCTCATGGTAAAAAATTGATTTAGGAATAAAAATTTGGTCAATATAATGCATGAATTTTCAACAATGCCCAATAAACAACCCATCTTTACATACAAATCCAAATGGTGTTATAAATTTAATAATTTCCTTATTTCACCCTTATAAGATCCAAAACTAAAAACATGCATGCATTCAGATTCATTCTTAAATATAATATTGTCATAATAGATGAGGCAAATGGTATGAACTTTTCCTAGCCATGAATGTTAGAGATAAACCTTAATCTCATTTAATTTCATGGGGGGGTCCATTAATAAATCCATAGATCATAATGTTATATTCAATATATGTAATAAATGGTTGTGTGTATTCTCTTTGAATAAAAATTTTATTTACGGACCAAAATTTGCTCGATATAACTAGTAACGTTTTAAATGTATGTCCAATCAATAAACCATATTTAGGGACACACATTTACTTTCATCTGAATTCCTTCAACCCTCAAAATAAAAAATTATAGGTAGCTGAATTTATTCATTAATACAATCTTTTCATTTTTAAGGAAAAATGGAACAAATTTTGTTCAATCATTATAGGCAAATGGTGAGGGGTAGAGATGAACTCTAAGGTCACACAATTGAATATATGAGTTCTATAATCATCTCCATGAGGATTATCTTCAACTCATGATGATGAGGAAATGAAGGCTCATTCTATCTCTAGAGAAAAAAGCTTTATGGACCAAAATTTAGTTACTATAATGCATAACATTTAAACTAGATGCCCAATTGATAGGTAATCTTCACAAACACATTTATAAGGGTGTATAAGTTCAATAATGGAATTAATCTACCCTTTATTATTCCCTAGACTTAAAACTTTAATGAATTCAGACACATCAATGAATACAATATTACCATTATTAAGGGGGAAAATGGGATAAAATTTATGGACTAGTTATAGGTAAAATTTGAGGGAATAAACAACATAAACTTTGGGCAGTCATTGCAACTAGATTCCTCAACACATATCATTATAGTTTTTGAACCATAACATGTATTACTTTTTATAATTTTATATATTTTGAGAATATGATATTATCTAATCATGAAACCATCCACATGAAGATGGAAGATAAATATTTACTACTAAAAAATAAAATAAATACATAATTATAAATTAAAATACACTATAACAAATAAGTTAAGTTTAATAATTTAAAATGTAACGTGTGTTTAATACTTATTTTACCAAGTCATTACAACATAACTTAAGTATCATTTATGTTTTTAATTGTTTTAAAAATAACTTCATGCTCAGATTCACCTTCCATAAATATTTATTGTGAGGGTTTCTATTCAATTTTATTAATTAAATATTTGTAGTGATAATAAAATTTTAATAAATTTTTATCACCCTATTTAGTTCCAAGTATTCAAATAACCATTTTTTTTTTGAAAGTATTTTTGAATCCATGTTCTTATAACCACTATGGATCTAGTGGGATAAACTATGTCTTCCACATCCTTGGCAATTATTATTAATTTATATTTCCCTCTATGGAACAAGACAAACATTAGTCTACCTGCTCATCATCTTATGTATGTGTAATTACTATAAAAATAGTCCCTATATTTAAAGTGCATTCAATTTTTAAGTACATGTAAGAAAATTAAAATATAACAAATGTTCAAGGATACATTTACATTATAAATAAATTTTACTTGCTTGCAGAAGATGTGAGATGTGGGCAAAATAAAAATTTGATGTGATTTCATAATTCCCTACTGGTTGTCATGAATGAATGGTTTTCATATGCGTTAGGGGTATATATATCATTATTGAGACAATTATTTTGACTCACATTCATGCCATG
>JARHVA010007048.1:50000-55000 GCA_037957365.1 Torreya grandis
TGAAAATTTATTGAGTGTTTCAATAATTCATGTTAATTTTTTCACATCCTTAAATATCCACTCATAGATGTTTATATCCATCTTACTAGACCGCCATCTTCATACACATGCTCATGATATGACAATGCTCCTTAAGACTAGTGCTCCAAATTATGGTTACCTTGTATCTTTATATTGACCTTGAAATGTCATCCACCTTATAATAATTACCAATTTTATTTCAAATTCTCTATAAACCTAAATACAGTAGGTTGCCTTCAAATCATCTCTTGTCATAAGACTTCCCTGTCACATACCACTTCACCATGCATGACATCAACTTTGACCTTGACATTAATGACATCCATCATGACCTTCACATAAATGACAACATTTATGCCAAAAAACTAATAATAGGAACATATCTTAACAACATCCCCCTTTTTCATTGATGGCAAATAATAAAACAAAGTTGATCATTCCCATCTCCACAAGCTAGATCTTTTTCAAACTAACCTTTTTCCCAAAATGGAACCCTCTTCCCCTTAGAAATTAATGAAAAAGGGTCATCTCTTGAAAACTATTAGATATTTGGACCTAGAATGACACATCTTTTCACTCCAAAAAACATCATTCTCTTTCTTTGATAAAAACTCTACATAGATCATGCTCACAACCAATTGACTTCATGAGTGATACAAATATTATTGGAAAACACACCTAATCTTGAAGCATGATTGGCTCCCCTAAAATCCATGAGATATTCAAACACTATTATGAATATGAATTGGTTTTATCAAGTCATCATATAAATACCTTGTAACCCATCTCTTGCAATCATAGCTCGAATAGACTATTGACTGAACTTTTAATCTGAAATAAAGAGTAAAAAGCTCCCCTAAGATGAATCTTCCTTCATGATTATTCTCACTATTTGAGTGTCTTCATGAAGCTTAATGGAGTTACCTATTATCTAGGGTATAAAAAAACATAAACAAAGGAGATTCCTAGATATCCATGTCCTCATAGAATAAAATTTCTTCATGATCCTCTTAGGATTAAATAGACTCTTTGGATTGACCTCTTTAATATCCATTTGAACAACATTCTAGCTTAGTCTATTTATCTTGACTCCTTCATCCATAACTTGAGCTGATAGGGAGAATTCCTAACAATCCTTTACATCTGAACTATGCTCTATAATAGAAAATAGTCCACTTGGACTTCATTCTTGATCAGCATTAACCTTAGCTACCTTTGGTCTTCATTTAGGTCTTGTCTTGTTTCTTATACTCTAGGGGTGTCAATTTTCTTGTTTTGACTTGATAATCCATGCTTAAAAACATTGAAATATGACCAACCTTTTGATAATTGAAACACACTATTCCTCTTGATGGAATTACACATTACCCATACCTCTTGATTGATGATTATCTTCATATTTACATGCATATTAGTTCTTAGAGGGGATTATACAATACCTTGCTCTATGACCATATTGGTCACATGAATCAAAATAACCATTGAAAATATTAGCATGCCTTATAGCAATAGGCTACCTTATATGATTAATATTCATTCTGACATCACCATCATTCCTTAATTTACCATTAACCTTTAATGTTTGGTCCTTCTCAGTCACATTATTATTATTCTTTTGGTCTCCATTAAAACCAAACCATGTTTTGTCATTAGAAATATTTTGACTACTTAAAATATTGTCTAGATAATTTGTAATATTTTCAAACTTCACATAGGAATTCATCTTATTTGATGTTTAATTTAACTCATCTCTAAAGGAATCCACTTCAGTTACATATCTTTCATATTCTTCTTCTTTAGCCTTTAAGATTGTAGTCACAATCTCAATTTGAGCCTCAACCTATTTGACTATTTCTTCTTATTCCTTAGAGTTGTTTCTCAATATATGTTCAAACAAATTCATTTTATCCTCACAGTGTTTAATAAGAGACCTCATCACCTTATTATTATTATTATTATTATTATTATTATTATTATTATTATTATTATTATTATTATTATTCACCATATTTAGTTCTTATATATCATTCATCAACTCAAATTCAAAGTCCACCTCATCTTATTCTTCATTTGAATCACTAGTAATACCTCCAAACCACATGGACTCTTCTTGATTTGAACAACTTGATTCCTTAGCCATAAAGAGAACTTAATTAAAATTATATTAACACCTTCAAGGTCACTCCCAAAATCACTTCTATCACTCTCATTAGATGAACTACAATATTCCTTGGTGTAAAATCTTCTTTTGTTCTTGAAAACATTCCTGTTATCATACTTTATGAAGCTTTTCTTGCTCTTATTAGACCTGTAAGACTTCTTGTCATCATCATGACCTTTATCATGTTATTCATCATCCTTTTTCCTATGCTTATGAGGAATTTTTTTATCAAAGTGTCCAATTTATCCATAATTAAATCACTTGAAGGGCAACTTACCCTTGTATTTTCCTGAACCAATTTTCAACTTTCTTTTAAACATTGATATCAACTCATCATCATCAATATCATAATCATCATTATATTTAACTTTCTTACGTTTTTTCTTCTTCTCATTTGACATATTTTATGCCTTGAAATCAACATCCTTATTTCTAGGCATTCCTTCACTTCTCATCATCTCATAAGATTTTAGAGTTCCATGAAGCCCATCCATCTCTAGCCTATCTAGATCTTGCATCCCTTCAACAATAGACACTTTATAATCAAAATTAGGAGTTATATAAATCAATAAATTTTGAAAAATAGTCCATTATTTAAATTCTTCACATAGGCCTCTTATGATGTTGATCACTTCATCAACCCTCTATAGGTAGGATGCAATGGTCTCATCTTCATTCATCCTTAGGCTTTCAAACTATCTTCTATGGGTTTAAAATATAGCTAACTTAGCATTTGAGTCTCAATAATGAATAATATTAAATTTGTCTTATATTTATTTGACATGCATATAGTGCATCACTTTCATAGTCTCTACCTCTAATAGGCCATAAAGAATACCATTCATTACTTTTGAATTGTTGTCATTATCCTTCTTACATGCTGTATCTATAGGAAGAGTAGGGGGTGCATTATATCAATCTAAAAATGATTTCCAAAAATGATGATCTTGAGACATAAATTATTTTCTCATCCTAAAACTCCAAAAATCATAGTTATATCCATTCAATGATGGATCCTTACTTATAGAGAAACCACCTTGTGCTTGACTAATCATGTTTGCTTGCACAGGATCTCCTTTAGGATATTAGGCCTACTTCAAAGGACCTGATTTGATACAAATTTTTGGAATTATATTTACTAATAGGGATGTGATTTGAATTATTTACCTTAAGAATAATAATTTAATTTCACTTATCCTTCATGAAGCATTCATTTAAACACATACATCAACCAATGCATAAACACACATTCACAAAAGCATATATCATATGAATATAAGAGATATGTCATAAACATTTATGGGGGATAAAACCCATTGAAAAACATCTGATAATATTTATATATAATCAATTATTAAATATTTAGTGATGCACCAACCCCATAAGGAGTACCAAACCCTATCTAGTAAAACACCAACTCAACTAGGCCTTTAGCTAGCACCAACTTACAAAGAGGAATCAAACCCCTAGTTAAATAATATACCTAAAACCTCTTTTAATATTTGGACACATTTTTCTCACTCAAATAATTATGATCACCTTTTTTTTATCTTCACACTCTGCAATACCTCTCAAACATCTTATTAGGCCTCTTCTGTCAACTAGCCCTCTTCTTGATTCAATTAGGTCATATGACCTTGCTCATAATATATAAAATCATTGTTACAACTTCATGAAATATTGAAAACACATATTGTATGGTATATAATCCATCTACATATTTTCCAAAATTATATTTCATTCTTTCATCTCCTCTATATCTCAACCAGTCAAATTATGCCTATTAGACCTACTTATTGTACTTGACTCTTTCTTTCACATACCTTGGTCATTAAAAATAATCTACATAATTGGATCACCATAATAATATATTAAAAAAAATTATAGGAGAAAAAAAAAACTAAATAGGTTTGTTACCACTCATAAGGACCAAGACCACCATTAGGCTTAATAGAGACCTAATGCAATTAGGCCTTCTCAAAGCACATGTTTCACCTTAACCACCTTGGAACACCTTCATGCTCCATAAATAAATGAAAAAATAAAAAAAATTATTAAATTTTACCCCTGGTAATATTATCTTATGTCCTAAACATAATTTATCTTGTTTCACTCCTTGAACCACACCATTTGGCCTACTCATAATTAGGCCTTCTCACTACCAAAAACTCTACCAACAAAAATTGAAGCACTCAAAAAAATTTATAAAATAAATATACCATAAAATAACATGGATATAATTTATATTAACTTATGGTCATCATGATGTTCATTATACTTCACCATACAGGCTTCAAACTGGCCACTTCCATATGCTCACTCAGAACTATAAATGAGCCTAAAAAACTAGTCCAAAACTTTAGGCTTTTCATACCTTCATATGAATTTATCATGAAGAAAAAAAAATTAAAATTATCCTATGAGACTTATATAACAAATTAATGTGACTTATAATATTCAAATCTATGCATTATGGATCATAAACATTATTCTTACTAACACACAAAAAACTTCTTAAATGCTCCAAAACATAGTCATGAGAACAAAGACTTAGAACACCTATAAAAATATTTTCATGAACTACCAATGGGTTTAGTTCATACTTAAAAATTATTATAACATATTTAAATAGATATATTATAACCTCCAAAATTAATATTGGTCTTATAGACCAATCTCATGGCTTCACTATACACATGCCTCACTATGTCAGACAAGTCATATTGAAAACAACTTTATGCCATGCACATACATGTAAAAAAATGATATAAAATAGAGATATATGTTAAATTTATTAAAAATAACCCTATTAAATTTT
>JARHVA010007048.1:62500-77500 GCA_037957365.1 Torreya grandis
TGATTACCATGTGTGTGTGTGTGTGTGTGTGTGTGTGTGTGTGTGTGTGTGTGTGTGTGTGTGTGTGTGTGTGTGTGTGTGTGTGTGTGCATGCGTGTGCGTGTGCGTGTGCGCGTGTGTGTGTGTGTGTGTGTGTGTGTGTGTGTATACACATATATGTATGTATACATATATATATATATATACACAAATCATGTATTAATTGTGAGTCTAGATCCTAACATTAGGGTTGTGGTGTATGTCATGTCTGCTTAGGACACTTTGGGTCTTTCAAATCATAGTGGGCAAATTCATACAAATGGGTTTGGAGTGGATGTTTTGAGTGTTTTAGGTAAAAATAATAAAGGGGGGTGAATAAATTCCCTTAAAAAAATTCAATTAGTCAAAAAAGCATTCAGAAAATCATATAACATATGAATATAAGAGATATGTGTAAAAAAATCATGGGAAATAAAAATCATTAAAACACAACTTGGAATATTTTCCTACAGTCAATTAGTCAATATTTAGTGAGGTACCAACCCCTCACTAGTCAAACACCAACTCAACTAGGCATTTAACAAGCATCAAATTGCAAGGAAACACGAACCCCTTAGGTAAATCATACACCTAGAACCTTTAATAACCTTTAGACACATGTTTCTCACTCAATTGATTATGATGACCTTATTTTGTTCTTCATATTCTCAAATTCCTCTCAGACAACCTATTAGGCATCTTCATTAAACTAGCCCTCTTCTTGACTAAATTAGGTCATATGTCCTTGCTCATCATCTATATAATCACTTTTAGAAATTTATAAAATATTAAACAAAACATTTTGATGGTCCCCAATATTTATATGTGGTTTATATATATATTTTTTTTAATTCATTCATCTCCTTTAAATCTTAACTAGTAAAACTAGGATTATTAGACCTACTTTTTATACTTGGCTCTTGCTTTCACATACCTTGGTCAGAAAAAACCCTATCCATATTTGGATCATGATTGAAATATATAAAAATAAATTATAGGATAAATGACCACTACATATTTTTTTCACTACTCATAAAGACCAAAACCACCATTAGGCCAAATACAGACCTAATGCAATTAGGCCTTCTCAAAGCACACGTTTCACCTTGACCACCTTAGAACACCTTGAGCCTAAATAAAGGGATGAAAAACTTCACACATAACTAAATTATACCCATGATAATATTAACTTATTTTCCCAACATAATTTACCTCATTTCAATCCTTGAACCACACCATTTTGCATACTCACACTTAGGCCTTCTCACTACCAGAAAGTGTGCCAACCAAAATTGAAGCACTCAACGAATTTGATACAAAAATCATACCATAAAATAAAATAGATAAAAACAAAATGTCCTCAAGGTAATCACCATGTTAATTATACTCCACCATATAGGGTAGGACACCTCAAACTGACCACTTCCATATGCTCACACTAAAGTGCCACATAGCCTAAAAAACTAATAAAGAACTTTTGAATTTTCACACATCCATAAAAGATTATCATCATTAAAAATACATTAAAATAAAATTATGAGAATTATATAAAAATTAAATGTTAATTATATTTCTCAAATATGGGCAAAATGACTTAGAAACATCAATCTTATTAACACATAAAAAACTGCCTGAATGCTCCAATACACAGTCATGAAAACAAAGACTTAGAATACATGTAGAAACATTTTAGTGAAATAAAAATTGGTTTATATTATATTTAAAAATTATTATAACATATTTAAATAAAAATATTATAAATTCTAAAATAAATAATGGTCTTAATACCAATCTCATTTCTTTACTATACACAAAGCTCAATCTATTAGACAAGCCAACTTGAAAGCAAATTTTTTTCATACATAGAAATATTCAAAAAATATATCCAATATGTATATGTGTTAAAATATATTTATAAACAACCCAATTAAATTTAATCCATACATAGTCCATGACAATACATCCCTAATCTTATTCATACTTTTGTCTAGTTTTCTCACCATCTTCCTCACTAAGAATTTTTAGCGATATGTCAATTTGCATGACCCTTTTTGAATTTTTTAAATATTTAACATAATAAAAAACTTATGTGGAAACAAAATAAAATTATCACACATAATCCTCCAATCATTTTCGTGCTTTGACCTAGTCAACCCTACCTGCTACATAAAAAATCTAAGAAATGAGGGGTTTTTTGTAGCTTCCATTCAAAATTTAGATAGAAAAATTACACTTGGAGGTACCTGGGAGATTCATATACATGATAAAATAATAAAAATAAGTCATATAATTCATTATGATCCATTTATATCAATATCTTCCATATCGGGTTATCGTTGGGGTTTTAGAGAGGGTTAAGACCACCTTACAGTCTTAAAGATCATTCATAAATATTGGGCCCTTAATATAGAAAATAATGAAGGAAAAATTGAGTTATTACCATTAAAAAAATTTAATTAACTTATTTTTATTTCATGAAAAGGTTTCACATGCCAACAAGCATAATAAAATCCTTCTTGGGTCTATAATACCACATTCTATGCACATAAAAAACCTCAAAATGACATTTCATGATTTCTCATTTAGAATTTGAACTTAAACATAGTAAACACACTTGAAAAAGAATTAAAAAGCTTTTATAATTTTACAATTATCTATA
The DNA here is from genome assembly GCA_037957365.1 of Torreya grandis. Classification (NCBI taxonomy): domain Eukaryota; kingdom Viridiplantae; phylum Streptophyta; class Pinopsida; order Cupressales; family Taxaceae; genus Torreya; species Torreya grandis. The sequence goes on from JARHVA010007048.1 coordinate 65,178, forward strand.
TAACCTTAGAAATTTATCTAGACCCCTCATTAGGCCACACTAGATCTCTTTGCACATTATGACTTGAAATGCAATCATACTTAGCTATTGAACATACCTAAAAACCACTTGAACTAATCTCAAGAACAAATAATAATGTAATAAATACTCAAATTAGGTACCAAAATTTCCACTATCATTCTCATAATCCTCAGACTACTCACCTCATCATGCTACCAAGTTTATGCTTTCTCACTATATCTCTTCATGAAAATGAATAAGCCATGAAATGGCCTTTAAACCTCCTCTAAAATTTTGTGTAATTTATAAAAATGTTTATATAGTTTCAAACATATTCCCACATTATCTACCACTAATTTTCATCCTTCATACATCTTGATAACACCTCAAGACTCTTCATTAGGTTAGGCAGAGTCTAGGACTAGTCTGGTTGCATGCTAAGGCTTAAGACCTTACCCCTAAAGCTATACCTTAAGACTTTATTAAGGGTTTCAACACTTCATGTGCATGTTTAGGCAACCTTAAATATCAAATCATACATGTTTTTATCCATCTTACCAAACCACCATCTTCATACACATGCTCATGATAGGACAATGCTCGTTGAGATTGGTGCTCAAAATTATGTTTACCTTGTATCTTGATCTTGACCTTGAAATTTCATCCACCTTATTAAAATTAAAATGTTTCCTTAAAATTCTCTCTCAACAGAGAGACAATAGGTTGCCTTCAATTTCTCTTTTGTCATAAGATTTCCTTGTCACATATCACTTCACCATGCATGCCATCATCTTTGACCTTGACATTAATAACATCCATATTGACCTTGAAAACAATGACAAGATTTATGCCACAAAACCAACAACATGAAAATACCTAAAAAATATCCCCCTTTGTCATTGATGAAAAACAATCAAATAAAGTTGATCATTCTAATTTCCCCAAGCTAGATCTTCTTCAAACTAACCTTTCTTCCAAACTGGAACTTTCACCCCCTTTCACATTAATGAAATAGGGTCATATATTGAAAAAAATCTGATCCTTGAACCTACAACAACACACCTTTTCTATCAAAACAAGATCACTCTCTTTCTTTGACAAAAACTCTACATATATCAAGCTCACAACCAATGGAATTCATGAACATGTTGGTCTTTCAAAATTTATTCATGCCTGCTATAGATTCCTGGTAAACATGCCTACTCTTGGAGTATGATTGGTTCCACTTATCTCCATGAGATATTCAAAGACTATTATGAATGTGACTTGGTTAGATCAAGTCATCATATAAATACCTTGTAACCCATCTCTTGAAATCACACCTCCAATAGAATATTAATTGAAATTTTAATCTGAAACAATGATTAAAAGGCTCCCCCAAAGACCAAAGATCCTTCATACTTATACTCACTACTTGAGTTCATCCATGAAGCCTAATGGAGTCACATCTTCTCTAGGTTACTAAAACAACATAAACTTAACATATTTCTAGATATCTATGTCCTCACTAGATTAAACTTTCTTCATGATTCTCATAGGATTTAATAGCCTCTTTGGCTTGACATTTTGAGTCTCCATTTAAAATAAATTATAGCTTGGTCCACTTATCTTGACTCTTTCATCCATAACCTGAGATGATAGGAAGAATTCTTGATAGTCATTTACATTTGAACTATGCTGAACCATAGAAAGTAGTCCACTTGGAATTTCATATCGATTATCATTTCCCTTAGCTACCTTTTGTCTCCATTCATTGTCTTATCTTATTTCATTCACTCTAGGGGCATAAATATTCTTTTTTGACTTGATAATCCATTCTTATAAAACATTGTAATATGACCAACCTTTTGATAATTGAAACACACTACTCCTCTTGATAGAATCACGACATTACCCATACTTCATAACTGATGATTATCCTCATAATTACAAGCATATTTATTCTTGGAGGGTCTTATATAATACCTTGGTCTATGAACAATATAGTTACATGAATAATAATTACCATTGAAAAGATTAGCATACCTTATAGGATTATGTATCTTGATTGGATTAATCTTCATTTTGCCAACACCATCATTCCTTTATTCACCATTGACCTTTAAGGTCTGATCCTCCTTGATCACATTAGTATTTCTTTGGTCTACATTGAAACCAAGACCTATTTTGTCATTAACTATCTTTTGACTACTCAAAATGTTGTGTAGATCATTAGTAATAATTTCAAACTTCACAAAGGACATCACCTTACTTGATGCCTAATATAAATCATCTCTCAAGGAATCCAATTTAGTTACATACCTTGTACATTCTTCTTCCTTAGCATTTAGGCTTGCAATCATGATGTGAATTTGAGTCTCCACCTATTTGACTATTTCTTCTTATTCCTTGGAGTTGTTGCTTAATCTATCTTTAAACAAATTGATTTTCTCTTCATATTCTTTGACAATTGACCTCATTACCTTGTTATTCTTCTACACCATCTTCAATTTTTATAGAGCATTCATCAATTAAACTTCAAATTCCACCTCATCTTCTTCTTAATTTGAATCACCAACAATACCTCCAAACCACATGGACTCTTCTTGATTTAAATAGCTTGATTCATCAACCATGAAGAGCATTTTAATGACACCAAGATCAACACCTTCATGGTTATTCTCAAAATCACTTCTCTCACTCTCATCAGATGAGTTGTTGTCTTCTTTGGTGTAAAATCTTCTTTTGTTCTTAAAAGACTTCTTGTTATCATATTTTCTAAAGTTTTTCTTGCTTTTATCAGACCTATAAGACTTCTTGTCATCATCAAGACCTTCATCATGCTCTTCATAATCCTTTTTATTATGCTTTTAAGGGAAATTTTTACCAAAGTGTATAATCTATCTATAATTAAATCACTTGAAGAGTATTTTACCCTTGTATTTACCTGAACCAATTTTCAGCTTTCTTGTAAATATAGTTATCAACTCATCATCATCAATATCATAATCATCACTATTTTAAAATTTCTTAGGTTATGTTTTGTTCTCCTATAATTTTTTTTTTGACTTGAAATAAACATAATTATTTACATGTCTTCCTTCACATTTCCTCATCTCATAGGTTGTTAAAGTTCCATGAAGTCCATCCATCTCTAGCTTGTCTATATCTTATATCTATTCAACAACAGACACTTTAGAATCAAAATTAGGAGTTAGAAAACTAAATAACTTTTGAATAAAAATAGATTATTTCAATTCTTTACATAGGCATCTTATGATTTTGACCACTTCATCAACCCTCAATAGGTAGGATTCAATGGTCTTATCATCATTCATCAATAGGATTTCAAATTAGTTTTTATGGGTTTGCAATTAAGTCAAATTAATGTTGGATTCTCCCTGATGAATAGTTTGAAAATTTTGCCACATTTATTTGGTAGACATATAGTGCATCACCTTCACAAGCTCTGCCTCTAATAGGCCATAAAGAATACCATTCATTTCTTTTGAATAGTTGTCACTAAGCTTCTTACCTACTATATCTGTAAGAAGAATAGTTGGTGTAGTATATCCATCTAAAACTGATTGCCAAACACCATGACCTTAATACATCAAATATGTTTTCATATTTACATGCCAAAATTCATAGTTATATCCATTGAACAATGGAGCCCTACTTGTAGAGAAACCACCTTGTGCTTGACTAGCCATGTTTGATTGCTTAGGATCTCCTTTAGGCTATTAGGCCTACTTCAGAGGACCTGATCTGACACTGATTGAATTAATTACAACTATTTATGGGTGGGTGAATCATTACCCTTAAAAATATTCATTTAATTTCACTTATCATTGATGAAACATTCATTCAAACACATACATCATCCAATGCATAAACAAACATTCACATAAGAATATATTCTATAAATACAAGAGATATGTGAGGAAATATCATGGGGGATAAAACACAATAACACACATCTTGGAATATAGCTATATAAGAAATGAGTTGATATTTAGTGAAGCACTAACCCCACAAGGAATACAAACCCCTAACTAGTTAAGCGCCAACTCAACTAGGCCTTTAGAAGGCACTAACTTTGAAAGAGGCACCAACCCCCTAGGTAACTCATCCAAATGGAAAATTTGATCATATTTAGACACTTTTTTATCACTCAACTAATGATTATAACCTTCATTTTCTATTCACACTCTCTAATTCCTCTCAAATAACTTATTAGGACTCTTCCCTCAACTAACCCTCTTCTTGACTAAATTAGGTCATATGACCTTGATCATCATCTATAGATTCATTTTAAAAACATCATGATATATTAAATACAACTATTTAATGTTCTCTAATCCTTTTAACTATTTTATAAACTTCTTTTTCATTCATTCATCTCCTTTATATCTCAATTAGTCAAATAGGCCTATTAGATTGACTTCTTATATTTGACTCTTGCTTTCACATACCTTAGTCAGATAAAATCCTTTACATACTTAGAAAAAAATAATAATAGATCGAAAAGAATGTTTTATAGGAGAAAAACCACTACATATGTTGGTTACCACTCATAAGGACCAAGACCACCATTAGTCCTAGTAGAGACCTAATGCAATTATGCCTTCTCAAAGCACATGTTTCAACTTAACCTCCTTAGACTACATTTAGCCTCCATAAATGGATTAAAGAATTTAAACACACTTCAATATTACCCTTAATAATCTTACCTTAGGTCCCTAAATTTAGTTAGCTCATTTCACTCCTTGAACCATAATATTTGGCCTACTCACAATTTGATCTTCTCACTACCAAAAAGTCTACCAATAAAAAATGAATCACTCAACCAATTTTATCAAATAATCATACCATAAAATCACATTGATATAACCTTAATTACCTTAGGGTCATCACAATTTTTGTTATACATCACCCTATAGGGCAAAACACCTCAAACTGACCACTTCCATATGCTCACTCAGAACTACAAAGCACATGTTTCAACTTAACCACCTTAGACTACCTTTAGCCTCCATAAATGGATTAAAAAATTTAAACAAACTTCAATATTACCCTTAATAATCTTACCTTAGGTCCGTAAATTTAGTTAGCTCATTTCACTCCTTGAACCATAATATTTGGCCTACTCACAATTTGATCTTCTCACTACCAGAAAGTCTACCAATAAAAAATGAATAACTTCTCAAAGCACATGTTTCAACTTAACCACCTTAGACTACCTTTAGCCTCCATAAATGGATTAAAAAATTTAAACACACTTCAATATTACCCTTAATAATCTTACCTTAGGTCCCTAAATTTAGTTAGCTTATTTCACTCCTTGAACCATAATATTTGGCCTACTCACAATTTCATCTTCTCACTACCAGAAAGTCTACCAATAAAAAATGAATCGCTCAACCAATTTTATCAAATAATCATACCATAAAATCACATGGATATAACCTTAATGACCCTAGGGTCATCACAATTTTCGTTATACATCACCCTATAGGGCAAAACACCTCAAACTGACCACTTCCATATGCTCACTCAGAACTACAAACAAGCCTCAAACATAAGTCAAGAACATTCAACTTTACACACCTTCATACAAATTTATCATGAATGAAAATACATTAAAATTAATCTATGATACTTATATAATAAATTAATGTGCATTATATGATTCAAATCTATGCATAATGGCTCAGAAACATCATTCTTACTAATAAAAAAACTACATGAATGCTCCAAAACATAATCAAGAAAATAAGGACCTATAACACCTAGAAAAATATTTTCATGAATTTTAACAGGGTTTAGATGATCATTCAACATTCATAAAACATATTTAAATAAATATATTATATGTTCCAATATCAATATTTGTCTTACAGACCAATCTCAAGAATTCACTATACACAGACCTCACTATGTTAGACAAGTCAGATTAAGAGAAAATTTTTACCATACACACATCTTAAAAAATTATATTTAATATGAATATGTTTTAAATGTATTTAAAAACAATCCTATGTAATTGGATTCATCCCTAATCCATGATAACACATCTCTAATCTCATTCTCACTTCTATCTGATTTTCTCATTATCTTCCTTACTAGGCCTTTTTAGTGATAGGTCAACTTCCATGATTGGTTTAGCATATTTTATGTTTATAAATAGATCATAATATTACATAGACACAAACTACAAGTCACATACATCATGCCCCTATCATTTTCATTCTTTGAGCTGGTCAACCCTACCTACTACATAAAAAGTATGAGAAACAATGGGATTCATTTAGTTTCCATTCACTCTTTAGATAGACCAATACCACTAGAGGTACCTTGGTGAGTCCTCTACATGATACAATCATCAAAACAGGTCATCTAATTCATGCTAATCCATTGCTATCAAAATCTTCCATATCAGGTCATTGTTAGGGTTCTAGTGAGGGTTAAGACCACCTTACACTCTTAGTTATCATTCATAAAGCTTGGGTCCTTAATTTAGAAAAAAATGATTGAAAACTTGAGCTAGGATCCTTCCCCAACTTTCATGGACTATATAGGATCTCATGCAAATATTTCACGTGCCAACGAGCATAAGAAAATCTTTTACAGGTATGTAATACCACATTATGTACACACAAAAAACCTCAAAACCACATTCCATGCTTAATCGTTCAGACTTTGACCTCAAACTTGTTTTAAAAACTTGACACAACTTTTCACACCTCTGATAATGCTCTCATCATTTGTAGCACCATGGAAACTAATCTTGACCCCTCATTAGGCCATAATAGGTATCTTTGTACATTAGGCCTTGAATTGCCAATCATACTTCGACCCATAACATATATTTAAACAACTTGAATTGATCTCAATATCTCATATTAATGTCATGAAACCTCATATCATGTTCACAAAATATAAATCTTCCTCTCACAAGCCTCTAATTTCTTGTGTCATGCTATAAATCATATGTCTTCTCATTAGGTCTATTCATGTAGCACAAATGAATAAGCCATGAAATGGCCTTTAAACATCCTTTATAAGCTTATCTAACTTATACACATTCTCTACCACTGATTTGCATCCTTTATAGATCTTGATAATACCTCAAGACTCTTCATTAGGTCAGGCAGAGTCTTGGATTAGTCTAGTTGCATGCTAAGGCTTAAGACCTTACCCCTAAATGTTTACCTTGAAACTTTTCTGAGTGTTTCAATACTTCATGTTCATGCTTGGGAATCCTTAAACATTCACTCATACCTATGTTTATCCATATTACCAAGCCACCATCTTCATACACATGCCATGATTTGGCAATGCTCCTTATGACTAGTGCTCAAAATAATACTTAGCTTGTATCTTGATTTTGACCTTGACATGTCATCCACCTAAAAATTATTACCAGTTTGCCTTCAAATTCTCTCTTGTCATAAGACTTCATTTTCACATAGCACTTCACCATGCATAACATCAACTTTTACCTTGACATTAATGACATACATCTCTACCTTGACATCAATGACAACATTTATGCAACACCAACAATAGGAGCAATCCTCAAGAGTGAGGACAATGTGATATTTTACAGATTAGAAACTATGTATGTTTTCTTTCACTGTATGATTTTGTTGATGCATGGTGCATTGTATACCATTGAGGTGACTAGTTTGTAAACTAACTATTACTTATATTTATAAAAAAAAATCTAGCATGGTTTTTTTGGTTTTATTATTGCAACCATTTGGGTGTAGAAATAATAATAGAGGGATAACACATATGCTTTATTGATTCTCGTGTGTGTGTGTGTGTGTGTGTGTGTGTGTGTGTGAGAGAGAGAGAGAGAGAGAGAGAGAGAGAGAGAGAGAGAGAGAGAGAGAGAGAGAGAGAGAGAGAGATGCATTGTTAGGGTTATAAAGAAGAAGAATAGTTCTCCAAAACTTCTCATAGACAAATTCAAAGAAATCAAATGAGATTTTCATAACATTAGAATATGCAAATAGTATTATGAAATTAACTTTAAAAAATTCACAATTTTCTAAAATCATTGTTTGACGTTGTTAAATGTGTGCACTAACATTATTAAAAGAGTACAATTCGAAAAATTATCATTGTTCATCTCACCTTCTAATCTTAATTCATAATATATATTTTTAATAACAGTTTTCAAATCTATAAAACAAATAAATACTATTATAAACCTCACTTTCTTTAATAAAAAATGTCCTTTATATTTAATTAAATTATATTAGATTAAACCTAAATTTACAAAAATTATCTTTATATTATAATTGTACTTTAAATTTCATTTTATTATTTTCCCCTACAAAATTCACTAAGTTTTATTTAAAACACAAAAACAAATACAAAATTTCTTAATTTCTTAATGGGCTAGCACTTATCATTCCCTCATGTTATTTCCTAGCAATGCTTATTTGCGCCACCCATGTTGAAAATTTGATGGATCGTATTTACAAAATGTCAAAAACTATAAAAAGTAAACTTATGCATAATCTTTAATATTTCCTCCTATTATCATGAAATAACCATTGTTAAAAAAAATTATGACAGGAAGAGTTCAAACTTAGCCCCTTCCGCCACCGACATTCTTAGAAAAAGATTAAGGCCAATTATCTGTAAATGACATTGAAAGGTAAGTGACATTGAAAGATGCGGTCTAACGTTGAAAATCCATGCGAAAAACGTGGCATGATGGCTCAACGTGAGTCATTTCATCGTTGCAACTTGCAATCTAACGTTAGAATTGGTCCAGGGAAAGAGAAACATGAGGTTACCAGTGGGATTAAGCAGTGGAGAATGTGACAGCGTGGGCGTGTGCAAGTTGATGCATGATGCCCCTTCCGCCACCGACATTCTTAGAAAAAGATTAAGGCCAATTATCTGTAAATGACATTGAAAGGTATGTGACATTGAAAGATGCGGTCTAACGTTGAAAATCCATGAGAAAAACTTGGCATGATGGCTCAACGTGAGTCATTTCATCGTTGCAACTTGCAATCTAACGTTAGAATTGGTCCAGGGAAAGAGAAACATGAGGTTACCAGTGGGATTAAGCAGTGGAGAATGTGACAGCGTGGGCGTGTGCAAGTTGATGCATGATGTCAGGACTCAGTGTGTGTGGGGCTCGGCTTGTATCTTACCTACTTCTCTATGCTCATTCTTTTATGTTTTAAATTATGCATTAATTTTTTACTTAACCTGTTGGATGTGTTTAATCTGGTTTAATGTTTTAGAAAATGTAGATGCCATCATTGCTTAGGTTAATATTTTTAAATCATTTTTTTAGTTTTTTTAATGGCAAGTTTGAAGTTCATGGTTGGTAAGTTTATTAAACTTTTATCATTCAACACCATCGTGCACTTGCAAATGAAGTCGATTCATCATTAGGATGTTAAATTTTTAAGTTCTTTATCATTCAAATCTCTCTTTTGTAGTTTTTGAACCAATTTGTTTATTGAAAAACTTGTTTTACCTCTAACATACAACTACAACCAAAATAATTAAAGCTTAAATTAAATGTTTAGAGAATTCACAGTTCAAGGATGCTCTTAACTTTGAAATTTTTAGATACGTGCCATGGTAGCTTTATGACAGGCATTTCAAAGTGTGAGATTCTTAGTACGATGGTTTTACATTCAACATTTTATCATTGCAGCTTACGCCATGAAACCATTTCATGCCACAAATATGAAACCTCTGCATTTTGCATAGACGATAGCCCAACATGAAACTTGACTAGCTGATAACATATTAATTGTAGAATATTTGACTGGACAACTGACTAAAAATATGAATATCAAATCCATCGAATGAATTAATAAATGCATGTCTGAAAAGAACCCAAAATTATTTTTCATCATTAAAAGGTCATTCAAAATCTATATTTGATTTACCATTGTGTATATCCAAAGTCATCTATGTTTAACCAGTACTTAAAAACTAGTGAAGTCTAAACTTTTCATGAATTAAAAAAATCATATTAAATTTTTTCAAATATTTAAAAAAATAAGAAAATGTTTTCACCCTATGATAATATTCTACATAACTTAATTCGTATAAAATAATGAAATGAGAAAATTATACCACAGATTAGCTATACTTACAACTCCTTCAGTCGGCTATGGACTTCCATTTGTGTTGGCTAATTACCTTGGAAAGAAAAAATAGTCGTAGACTTAAACCCCCTATGCAAGGGAGGTTAGTTCTTGTCAGTTGGTATGACTAATGGAATAAACGTTTGTACATTAATAGTGAATAATGTCATGTCTCTGATTTGTAAACCGAATCCTGCATAGTGCTGAAATAAATCCCCTGATATGAGTGGCTTGACCGTAAAATAATTTTTAGTTATAGTAGTTGTGAAAATCATGCTGTGGTTAAGGTCTTCATAGGTTTCGGAATACGGATCAATAATATGATTAGATCTTTGACTTGCATCTTTTGTAGACTGAATGTGCCATATCATGCTCAAGGGTGGACAACGTTCATGTCTTTAGCCATTGGGATTCTAGTTGTAGGAAACTATGAAGATACATATTACTTCTTAGGCATGATAGCAAGATACCTTAACCATGCTATTGGGTAAGTGCTGCAAAGAATTTGACCTTACTTAGCATTGACTACATGAAGAATGGAGAAGATAATTTAGGATTAGGGGGCAACATGTTACTAGTTTCTAATCAGTTAGGAAGTCTATTTTCATTATAGGTAAAATTGGAGTGCCCACATTTTAGATCCTAAGACCATTGAGGCTTATTGATCGAGACTTCACGATGTTCACTTAACTAAGCATGATTACGAATGGATTACCCGTGGTTATTACTCAAAGGGAATAATCGGCTAGACTTGTCTTTCTCTTATCTAAGTTAATTTTAGTATTGCATAAGCTTAATTTGAAATTTAATCCACTCTATTCTACTATATGGATAGATGGAAAATTAACTAAAGAATTTAAAAAAAAATCCAATGCGTTTTTCCAGTGCCCATCAAGTGGGTCATTACATGTGATATTAGAGTCGATGTTCGAATAGTCAACCTAGTGTACTTATTCACAAGATTGTGATATGTAACGATTTAGAAAATATGTTTTGAAGAATAAGCTCAATGAACTTAAAACTGAGATGTATTTAGTTTAAAACTTTATGAAAGGGGCAAAGACCCTAGTGGGGTTTAAATTAACACCCATTTGTACACATGCAGAGGTGCTAATTGTTATCTTCACCTTGTGGGGTGGACTAGTGACATCTCGTGGGTCAGTTTTTTTTTTTTAGATCTTTGTGGCAAATAACTTTTGGATAATTTTTATAGTAAGATGATTTTATATTAGAAGAGTTTTGATTCCATTGTTATGGTACGCATGTGAATTGTAGTATTAATCTCGATCAAGTGCTCCTTTTATTAGTTAAACTTGTTCATGAGACGAATATGTTTTTCAATATTTGTATTTTGCATGCTAGTTTTCCTAAAAATATATTAATGTAGCTTATATAAATTATTTATTTTACCAAAGATTATTGGGAATTAATAACCTTGATGCATAATTATTACTCTACTTAGAACAAATTATACTGCCTTTGTGTATGAGTTTCATAAACTTGCATATAAAAATGTATGGTTGGTTAAAATCTTCTTATGTGACTGATACTTAGAGCAAATTATACTTTCCTAGTGTATGATTTTGATAAACTTTCATATAAAAATGTATGCCTGGTTAAACTCTCTTTGTGTGACTGATTTTACATGCACTAAAACCTACAAGGTAGAATATTGCATTTAATGAATTGTGCATACACTAGTATGTTAAGATTATTCTTGGATGGTTGTATATACTTTCTAAAAGTATAATTTTAATTTATTATGATTGTGCTTACATTAAAATAATGATTTAATACTTTGGATGATTAAATTGAAGATACATGAAGCATAAATCCATATGTTTGATTTTGCATGTATGTGGTTGTATGCACATTTATATCGATTGATTATATTGGTTTGAATAGCTTATATGAAAATAAATACTAGTTATTTTATTTAATACTTTGTATTGATTCATAAAAACACATTTAATGGTTATATAGACACTCCTTGTATGGTTGAATTATATATTACCTTGACAACTACTATATAATTGGATATCTACAGGCAAATGTGGTATACTTGTTGTTTATAAAAAATGACTATAATTATATGAGAAATGTTTGTATTTGAACAAGCTTATTTAGGTTTACTCATTCTTGGTAAAGATATATGGTTGAACTAATTGTTCCATTGATGGATTGAATTAATGTGCAAACTAAGCTACA
>JARHVA010007048.1:82500-137500 GCA_037957365.1 Torreya grandis
ATGCCAAACATATTAGAATAAGCTCAATCAAAAATTTTAAGGAAGTCCTTTAAAATATATAGAATATTTGTATATTATTATTTATGCAAGGAAACAACTAATAATATGATAAATGGACTAATTACTATGATGTAATTGAATTTAATTGTCTCTTTGTTAAGTAATATAGATCAATAAAGAGTGTAAGATGGTGCACTGATGGTGCTATCTATGTCTGGTGAAATATCATCTGAAGTGTCTAAGCACTCACCAAAGTATGCTTCAGAATTTGTGTAATAAGGAAACCTATTATTATGATAGAAGGAAGGGAGATCCTTTTATGCCCCTAAAAATTCTAAAAGATCTTCATCATTAATAAATTCATTAAAAGTAGGTAAATCTGAAGAAATGATAACATCAATAAGATTTGGGTAAATAATGGAAAGTTTAGACACATGATTTAATGTATTATTTGAACGTCGAATGGGTGGAAAAAACCTATATGCTATGAAACATGGTGAGAATATTTTACATTCAACATGTTATCCTTGTATCCAAGTCCTTTCCTACCTTGTTTATCATATGCCTCAATATGATTAGGAATTCCTTGTTCATGTTTTCTGTGGCCTTATCTTGTGCGACCCTAATTTTTTAAATATCTCGATGCAAATGATAAGTGAATATATTATCATGTATTTCATAGGTGTATAGGGATAAATATATGAAATTTGTATAGTAGATTATAGAGGTGATATAATAAAATCCATGTGATGAATATAATTGTATGAAGGCACTCTATGATGATATTATTTGAATGGTTATTAATCCATTAGGAATGTGTAGATATGAAATTTATAATATAAATTTAAACATGAATGTAAATTTTATGGAATTACATGTATATCATAAATCCAAGGTATCCCAAGAATATATTGTAATTAATATAATAATGCATACCTTGAAATGTTGTAGGTAGTGTTAGAGGTCCGAATGTAAGGTTTAGTGTAATTTGACACAAAATATTGCGTGGAATATTATCAAACCCTCATAATTTCATATCAAAGGGACCAAAATCCTTAACATGTATATTAATAAGTTAGATAAAAGAGATATTACAAATGTTCAAACTTGATCCATTGTCAAATAACACTCATTTTGTACCCACCCTATTAATTTATAATGCAATGTAGAGAGCCAAGTGTTGATCTATGATGTGATGAGGATGTATATATTATATTTTAAATAATATATGTTCTTTATTCCATTTCATAGTATTTATTATAGAGTAAACATAAAGTGGTTCTACTATCCTAAATGCCTTAGTATCGTAGAGTGCTACATATAGGGTGTATTTGTACATGTCATAATGTTGCATGTGATATAGAATGGAAAATATGGTTGAATTAAAAAATTTATGGTTGAAAAATATATATCCATGGGTTTTAATAACATGCCATGCTTCAGGACCACTTGTGGACATTATAGCAAGAACCACATGGTCTGCTTTGAGTATAGAGATTGTAGTAGAGGCAAGATTGTGCTGAATGTGTAGGTAGGGCCAAGAAGTAGGAGGGATAAGTGAGACCAATAATTTTATATTATTTTTATTAGTGATAGGTAAGGTATGAAATTAAATCGAAGAGACAAAAGCATCTAAAATAGACATGTTGATTTTAGTTAATGTATTTTTTAATCTTATGTATTATAACTGCTATGTGTGTAAAGATTTGATTCTTATCTAAATTGTACACAAGATAAAGATAACATGGTAGATAAATAAGTAAATGTGACATATATTTGGAATAATTTAAATCATCATTTACATATGTGTTTATGTCATCTTTGAACTCATTCCAAATGAAAAGAAACAAACATGCAAGAAGAGATGTAAAAAATTTCAAATAAAGGTAGTAAAATTCATATGAAATTATTATTATGACTACGTAAAATATAAACTAGAAATTACAAGGATATAAAATATGCGTGTGGGTTATATAAGGATGTAAACATAAACTATAGGGTTATCTAGGGTTAGGGTTAAGTTAGGTTCACCAAATGATTTAACTATTTATGGGTTATGGAATGTAAAATATAGAATGTTAAATGGTCTAAGTAATATAAAATAGGGTATAAATTTTTTAATAAATAATACCACTAATTTGTGAAAGAACTAACAAAATCTAGTATTTATAAAAATAGAAATGAATGACATAAGTATTTAACTAGAAATTTACTGAGATAGATGATCTGGAAATTGAAAACTAGTATAGAAGTTGATCAAAGTGTCTTAAATAAAATCCAAATGCCTAAAACCCTCCTGGACAATAGAATTGTATCTTTGAAGATAATGTTGTGGCATCAGTTTCCACTTTTGGCACTAATGTCCCTTGTGAAAGGACTGTGTGATCTTTTAGTGCACCTTTGGTTGGGTCTAATTTTCCTATATCTATGTGGACAAGTTCTAATTCACGGTATATACATTGTTTTAGATTGATTTCAGAGAAAAAAAAGACCTACATTTTTTTATTTTACTCTAATGGCATAATTAGTAAAATTGAGATGTTATCTATGTATGTTGGATATCCTCAACACCCCATTATGTTGAGAGCTTCCTACATACCAATAGTCAGAGGAGGGTTCAAGCCTATTGTAGTTATCCCTCCTATGTGGTTAGTGCAAATGCAAGTGAATGCTAGTATGAGTATCTACTTGATAAATTTGAATGAGTATTGAGATGATAAATTTTTGTATTATGATCTTTGGATGGTTATAGATAACTATATGGATATGTAGGGTAGAATAGGGATTAATAAAAATGATTTTGAACAACTTGTTCGAAGCTTGTTTGTCTATTTTTCATCTCATTTTTATCTAGTGGAAAAAGGCTAAAAGTCATTTATATATATTGATCTAGTGCTTTTACAAGATTTGAAAAAGGTCTAGGCTCAACATAGGTGTCTTAGGAATTAAAAACATATTTTTTAGGGTTGAAAAGTGGCAAAGCAAATTAGTGTCAAAAGTGGGACAGAAGCATGCAATGCTGGTGTCTAAAGTATGGTGCTAGTGTCAAAGTGGAATAACTTATGGCATTAGGTTCCTATATCCTTAGGGGAAGGTTTGGGACTAATTTTGGGATGCCTAAGGATGTGTAGTGCTAAAAAAATCTAAATAAGTGTAAAAGGAGGTGTTAGGATGTGTCTAGGGCTAATATAGGGATTAGTGTTCTTAAGTGACACTCATTTCACTCAGGTGACATTTTATATGACTATAAAATGCATGATAATACTTATTTGGTCATTAAAATACAAATTATTGTTGGAAAGATTATTTATTTTACATAGAGTAATATTTTTATATTGATTTTTTAATAAAAAGAAGTCATTCCAATATTTATGGGTCTCAAGAGAATTCGTTTCACATAACATTATTTTTTTTTATTATATAAAAATTAATACACAAAACACTTGTCTAACTAAAAAAATATTGTATATATTATACTAATTATACTCGATTAGGATTATTGGAGAGGAAAAAAATATTAACATATATAATTTTATTGGTTAAGACATATTTTTCATATAAATACTAAAAAGAGGTTAAATAGGGCATATGTCCTATAAAGAGTGATACTTATTATACAACTTATATTTTTTTGATAATCATATTCTAAAAGATATATAAATTCTTATAATATTCTCTAAATTCTTTCTTTTTTATTGGTTCATCGAGTTATCTTCAATTGATTTAATCCTTTGAAATCATCTTCCTTATACTAATGGGATGGAAATTTTAGAGGGACACTTTGAGTATATCAAGAAACATTCAAGAGATGAGTGCAATCATTTGTCCAATGTTATGAAGTGTAGGAATTTGATTTTGTATGTTCTCGATAAAATTTTAGATGAGGCCAAAGAGAAATAAAGAAATTTCCTAGTTGGAAAATTTGTTGGATCAAGGCATGCATTTAATCAATCTAGAAATAGACCAATAAGAAATGGATTGGGGTAGAAGGAGTTAAATTTTTTTCTTGTGCTAAAGCTATTTCTTTTATTTGTAGGGATGATTATTTCAAAATCCTTAATGAAGGCCTGTATTTGATGGGAAATGCAATACTCATGCTTCAAACTTGGAGGTTAAATTAGCCTTCTTTTTAATTATATTATATAGGATCCTTTTGTGGATTGGAGTCCCTTGGCTGCGTCTTACATTATTTGATGACTAGATTTTTAAAATCATTGTAAAAATATTTCATATTCTTGTGACTATTGATCCTATCATCTACTCATGTAATAGGATAATTTTGTCTATAATCCTTGTGTTAGTCACAATGGATCATATTCTTCTCATTTTTATATAGCATAGGTCTACACTAAGATCCTGGAATCCAAAAAAAATATTTCAAAATGATATGGAAATTTGTTTATGTTGTAGGAAAATTTGCCACCTTAAGGATTTATGTACGAAAGCTAAAGGAGTCCTGAATTTTAACCTCAAGGAAAAGGATCTTAATGGTTTCTTGAAGTATGATGGGGAAATACTATATTTTCTCCTAAATGAAACCCCTAAAAATATAAGGAGTCAAGAAGATTTACAACACATTTTGAGTAACAAAAATTTTTGGATCTTATTTTAACTGGTTTGTGTTTATTCCTAGTTATTGGTGTTTCTATTTTTTAGTTGGGTTATTCTATTTTCCTCATTGGTTTTTTGTTTTGTCTTAGACCTTGATCCCTTCGGTTTACTGGGATGGCCCCCAAACCAATATTTGTGGGGTTTTATTAGTTTGACTGTGCTCTTTTCCTTTGGAGACCCAAGCCTCTTAGTGTGTTCTGAGATGGATTCCACACAAATTAAAGGTTTGTTTGTATTTTATCTACATTTTTTATTTCTTAGGGAGACCCAAACCTTCCATTATACCTGAATTAGATTCCACATCATTAAAAGTTAGTTTTATCTTAATCTTAACACTATAATTCTTAACATGATACTATATAATTTGATTGTTTCTATTAATTAATTTATTTAAAATTTAAAATATGATAAACAAATAAAGTATTAATCTAAAGTATTATGTTATTCAATTAATATAATGATCAAAACAAATTCCCTTCTAAATACCAACCATAAAGAGATTGCCACCAAAGATTAATAATCTACTGAGTTGTTTTTAAAACATCCTTTATTATAAATATATGGACATGTATATTTAAATTAAAAACTTAATAATATACTATTGCATTAGAATGAGTGCATTTTGAGTATAGTATATTTGGTACTCCCTAATTCTACAATGAAGAGGGTGATGAGATGAGTGAGTGGATAATTTAGGTTATATGTATGTATGTGTTTAATTTATATATGTATAATTTTAATAGTTTATTAATAGTTATGATTGATGCATCTCATTTAATTTATAAATATCATGAGATTAGGATGAATAGGGTAAAGAGGTAAGATGATGAAAATGTTGAGGGTGATGAGGAAGAAAGGTTAAACTTGGTGAAAATCATGTAATAATGATAATAATGTCTTTCATTCCTTATACAACCATCATATTTAAATACACATATGATTACTTGTCATAGATTTTATTTTAATGATAAATTTTATATATTATATAATAATATTTTTTTCATTAAAGATAAATAATAAATTATTAGTTATTTTTGATTTTTTAATTTTATTAATATGATAATTAGAACATAAAATCACATATAAATAATAGTAATGTTATGATGTTTTTATCCCCAACACAACAATTTATCAAAATATTATTTCATTTTAATGGGACATGAAGGACGTTTACGAAAATGACAATATACTATTTTGGTGTATCATAAATGTTCCAAAAGTTTTGTTTTAGAGCTATAATCACACAAAATCCATCTATGCAATAGATTTATTGCTTATTTATGATATCATATCATTTCATAATTCAAAACTAAAGGAAGAGGTGAAAAAACATAAAATGAAAAAAAACACATCTCTTAATAGCTTATTTTAAATTTTTCAAAAAATAGGTTATAATCAAAAACATTATGGGAAAGAATAATAGGAACAAGAATATATTTTACTAATCTAAAATTCTCATACCAAAGAAGTTTTTAATTGGAAAAAATTGTTTTAAATCAAACTACTATAATTTAAATAAAAAACATTAAGGAATCAACACAAATATTTATTATCTACTCTAACTAGTATATGTATCTTATATATCTATTTAAAATATGTCAAGAGATATCACTCTCAAAACACCTATTTTAATTGTATCACAGATATAATATAAACATTTAAAAAATGATACCTCTTCACATATTTTCTATAAATCTATCTAAGATATGTATATAAATATATACATATTTTTTTAAAAAATTGGAAAAAATCCTATACATTCTAATTTACTATCAATATTATGAAACTATACAATCAAATATGTGGAATCGCATATCCAAATATGAATATATTATGAGAAAGAGCATATCTACATAATCGACATAGTCCAATATAATTTTAGCCATACATAGTCATAATCCTACTAACTCTTCATGATCAACAATTATAAACCTAGATTTGGTTTCATAGGCTATGCATGACAAAGAAGGATGAATAGTTTGAAAACTCTTACACCCTAAGCTAGGTAGTTGTATAAACCAAAGACTCTACAAACTTTTTCTAAGATTTGTAAACTATGGACTCTCTTCACTCGAAAACTCTGATGGTAGTGAATGAATCCCAAACCCATAAGTAGTTGAAAGATATATTCCACCATGTTAGGGAATAACCAATCAAAGACAATAAGGAACCTAGGATTATTAGATGATATCTTCATCCATGTAGGTAAAGTGAAAAAAGAAAAAGATTCTTTGGTCATATCATGCCAAAAGGCTACTATCGAGGGAGCATCTATCAATAAAGTTAAGAGGCTAACAAGCCACCCCCACCACATGTGATAATTTCCACTTTATTGGGATTCCTTACTAAAAACATGGAGTAATATGAGCACATGATCCTATGAGATCAAAAATTTATGAAAATCAAACATCTCGTAGCTATAAATGATAGAGAACAAGCCCTCTTTATTAGCCATGAAGGGACAAGACCTTACCATGGGTCACATGGTGTGATATATCTGGATCACACTCTAAGATTTGTTATCATAGTTAAATCATCTATGTAACTATATTATAAGGAAAAAGAGCAAACCTTTAAATGGGTCCATCTATGCTTACTGCTAGGGACTTCTATAAGGACTTTCAACTGACATGTCAATGCTTATGTCATCCAAATCATCATTTCTATCGTAGGTGTCATGCACATAGTTATCCCAGGAGTATGTAGTGGTCGCATATAGAACTAGAATTAATCTATCTTTCAAGTTTATTAGGATGACTAGTATTTATTTTAAGAAACTCATCATCTAGTTGTATATTAGCATCCTCTGAAAGTTCACAAAATTTTCATTGAAATTCATATCTAACTTTCCTTTTCTCATGATCATATGCATAATATTTGAAATAGAATTTGAATTATGTTTCATCATAAAGATGATCTCCAAGAAATTTGAATAACATATAGGTAGCATAAACACCTAAGTCTTCTTGGACAACAAGTATTTTGAACCAGGGGCTCAAAGTGGTTAGAGCATAATCTTCAACCCATTTTCCCCATGTTATTTTTTCCCATTCATCATATGATATATTAATTGGTTTGTCATGAAATCTTCTTGTCAGTATATTTGTAATCATGCAGATGTGAATTTATTTATATAATATTGCCTTTGCTTCAATTTATCATCAAATCATTATCCTCAAGGTAATGTAGTATTTGAATCAATGAATAAGAACTTTTCTAAAGGAAATAAAGAAGTCTACAAAAGATAAACCTAGAACATGACACAAGCTACTTATGTTTACTCTTTGGGTAGATAAAACAAGAGTTAATCATAATTTCAAAGTGTCACCATTCTTGTTGGTATATGGTTGAGAACCTAAATCCCCCATCACACTCATGCTGACAACATACAAGTTCATGCAAGAATACATGGAGGAGGATCAAAAGTTTGCACAATCAAGGTTAATGGACATTATTCAAATGGAAGATGCAAGAGAATAAGATTTTGCCAATTTTAGTAGGAACCAAACCATAGTGAAAAGGTGGTTTGACAAATGTTTAGAGATAAAGGTGTCTAGATAAGGAGTCTTAGTTCTTGTTTTAGAAAATACATCTGAGCCTAAGGGAAAACATGGAAAATTCACACATTTATGGATATGTCCCTATAGGATTGTTGAGTTACTTGGAGATAACACCTTCAAATTGAAAGACTTATATGGAGTAGAGTTCACACTACCCACCAATTGGAAATACCTCAAGCACTAATTCTTTGCTGCTCTATCTAGGGTCTTTATGGAGTAATGTATAAGAGTAATTTATATTTAGTGTAGGTAGGCTAGATTAGTTTCTCTTTATTTCCTTTCCTTTCTATTCCTTGTTTGTACATATTTTTTTCATTGTTTCTTTTCCTTTAATTAATTTTCTTTCTGTTTTATATGTTTGATTTCTTTTCTTTATTCCTTGTTTCTAATAATTTTACCTTAGACAACCCTCAACTCAAAGTTCATTTATATATCTACTCAAATAAACTTCATAATTTAGGAATACATGTATTAAATTCAGATTGTGGTTGACCATGGATTTGAAATACAAGTAGGATGATATAGTTTAGAATAAATAGTAAAGATTAATAAGTATGTTAATTAATATTTGAGATTTTAATCCTTTTTATGATCTAAGCTTGGTTTTAAGAAGGACTGCACATGTAGAATGAAAGATTAAATTATTAGGATAGAAACATGTTTGAACTTAATAAACATTATTTCTTGGGACAAATTTTTCAACCAAGGATGATTGCCTAAATATAAAACATTTTACCAAATTCCTAAACCTCACTAACATTGTTCCCAACCTTTGATGGAAAGTCAAAAATGATCTAGAAAAAGAAATTCTTACAAAAGTCAAGAATTTTATAAGTATAGGTGATTATAGTAATATCCATTAGGGATATGGACACTTAGTTAGAAATGGAACAAGGTTATGAGTGGATATAAATCCATCTCTATCAGGGTTATACATGCCTAACTGGAAACAAAGTTATACCCAAGCCTTTTTTGAATAAAAACATGATCCTAAATGAACCATCGAAATATGTCATAAGTCAATGTTGAGGGTTGAAGTCATGAAATATAGGAGTGTACCCTAAAGCCCATGGAAAAAATTAATTGGAGTCAAATCACACACACAACATGACTATGTTTTGATGTTTAAACTCAATTCTACATGTGTAAGGATTGTTTAAACCTAAATTGACCTAAATAATGGTGGATGATCAGGTAAAATGAGTAACCTAGTTATTAGTCTGAACTAGAGTCTATGAATTCTAACATATTGTTATATTCCCGCCAAAAGCTATAATTTGTTGAGGTCAACATACCCCCATTTCTAAAAAATGGGGACCCTTTGTCAAATTGTGCAAATTTGTACCTTGAAATAAAAAATTCACTTGATTAGACTATCATTATAATGGTTTCAAAATATATTTTTTATTTTGAAGATCATCCATGCCTGATATGGTTAGCATATTTGTCTCTAATTTTGGTTAAATCTTGTGAAAGTTTATACATTGGATCTTTGTGTTCTATAGATTATAGAATTGATGGAGTCCATTTTGAGTGGACAAAATTATGGGTCTCATGATTTGGTGTTAGTTTGATTTTTGACTAGCCTTTGGTCTATTGAAAATCAGAATTGAATTTATATTTGAAATACTAAACCCTTGGTATAAAGTAGTCTAAGAACTTCTTTTCAATTCAAAATTGGAAGAAGATTTTATTTATTTTGCATGAGATCACTTTAAATATTTTATGTACTTAGTTTAATTTGTTTATCCTAGAGCTTAGTCCTATTTTGTATTTATGGCTTTTTTGGTTTGGTAATGTTTTTTGGACTTTTCATTTTTTTCCCTTTGAAACATTTGTTATGTAAGAAATTGCCCTTCAAAACTTTTGTTTTGGAGAAATTTGGTCTTCAAGAAAAATGTCTGAAAATTCTTTTCTGGAATAATTTCCTTGAAAGAATATGCCTTTGAAAATTTTGTTCTGGATCATTTCCCCAATAGAATTTTCTTTTTGCCTTTTACACTTACCCTTCATATTTTTTGAAATTACCCTTCAAGTCTTTTGGAATGACCTTTTGGGATTTTATCATAGGAAAAGTTACCTTTGAAACATACCCTTTGGACCCTTTTTTGCACTAGACTAATTCCTTCAAAAAATTTGTCCCAAGCACTTTTCTTGATGAAATAGACCCCGCATGATAATTACTTCAAACATTTTATCTGATAAAATTGGTCTTCAAAATAATTTTCTTGAATAAAAAGATTAAAATAATTCCCCAAATGATATACATGTTATGGACAAAAGGTTCAAAATAATTTCCCCATGCAAATAACCTAAATACTCTACAATAGAGTCAACATGTCAAAGCCCAAAAGCCCTATGGAACTACCAAGTGTCACCCATACATTCTAGCACTTTATATATGCTAAGTATTTTCTCATTTATGTTTTTAGGAACAAACATGAAAGTGCTAAGTGTCAATCTCATGGGGAGTCAGAAAGTCAAGAAACAAGATCTATGGTGCATGTTAACTTGCATACAAAACATATAACGGTGTTAGATCAAACACAATACTAAAATATTTTCTAAAAACAAGCATGGTAGTAACAATATTCACCACCTTGGTAACATCTAACTTTAGGCCATGTCTCTTTTATTTCATGGGGTCCCTTTATTATGCTCAAGTCTTAGGATAAATATTTTCTTAAGCCTAAGATTTTAATTCATATTTGATAATATGAAATAAAACCATAATATAAAAGTTTTGTGCTAAGTTCTATATATTCCACGAACCTTAATAAAACATTATGCATCTCTACAGGATAATAGGTCTACATTTTCTCACATGAAATTGATCTAACGATGCTATCCAATTAATATTTCAACTAAGCTCTAAGCAAACAAAGGGACACCACATGGTGAAATCACACTATCTGATAGAGAATGGAAATATAGAATGTAAAGAGCAAGCATGAAAGTTCCAAGTGGCACAACATTAGAGACCAAGTGAAGAACACAACCAATAGCATTTGATCCTTCTGATAGAGATCAATGATTTGTGTTGATTCATGCATGATTATCTAATGGAGTGAGATCAACATAGATTTTTAAATGAATCTAGGGACAAATTTAGAAGAGATAAGTGGTCCATCTATGTACCTTAAAGTTAAATCCTAAACATATCTCAAAGATCAATTACTCATGTTTACTTGCATAACAAAGATTACATGGAACACATAGAAGAGGAAGCTAATGGTGTTCAACTCCTGGGATCAAGATCAATGAATCATGCTTGCTTGTATTAAATTGATTTCATGGTGTTAGGAAAATAAGTATTTTTAAAGAGGAAATAGTTATTTTTTCAAAACATCAATGACTAGGGTGCCATGAAAGTGCCACAGGGATGGCACGAAAGTGCCAAAATAATGTCACATCAATATAAAGCAACCAGTTAAAGATTTAATTGACCTATGAAAATAAACAGATTAAAGCATGATATAGGGCTTAATTTTATCTTCATTTTAATGAATTACTAATACTAAAGCACTATTAAAACCTTTAAAAAGCTCTTAGTTCAACTCATTGATCGACTTAAATCAGGATAGAGAAGTTGAACTATTGGCAGGGTAAGTATTTCAATCCATATTCAATGTATGATCCACTAGTGAGCAATGTGATCTAAATTTATAGCCATGATAGTTGGAAAAGGTTTTTTTAATAAGACAAGGACATTTACTAGACATAAACAACATAAGAGTCATGGAGCTAGGAAATGAAGAGTATTCTTCTTGTAATGAAACATTGTATAAAATGATGCTACTCAATTGTATAAAAGGAGGGAGATTTTTTAGCCAAAATACATTATAACTTTTGAGAGATTTAATGCAAGTAGGTAATTGTAAAATTTATGTCTCATTTTTTTGTGTGAAGTTCTATATGGTTGCTACCTCAATTGCCTATTCTAAATTTTATATTTGAAGGTAATTATAGATTCTTAGTGTGCATTGTTGATTATAAAATTGATAATTTGTGTTAATGCTAGATTAGTTTAGGGTTCTCTAGCTTACTTCATTTTATTTTCTCTGCATTTGTAGATGTCCGTATGTTATATGCTTATAGGGGTAAAACTTGAAAGTAAATTTGGGTTCTCATTTGTAATATTTCCACCTCCTTTACATGTTTTCCTAATGTGTAATAGAATTTGAGCCTATTATATTTCATGCTACACATTGGCTAAGTGCATGTCTAGATAATATTTTGACTTTATCATGGTGTTTGGAATAAATATCACCAACATCTCATTTCTGCCATACCCTTCTTTTTGCTTCTTTTTTCTAGCGAGATCAGCTTAGCATAATTTTCATTATAGAATATCCATCTTAGATTATCACTAGATTAGTTATGGATCCTAATTCATTGTATTTAGCATAGATACCCCATATTTTACATATATCTACTATTAGACCATGGTAGCTCCTCACCACCAAATATTATAATTATTATGAAACAATCACTTGTTATACCTCTATTAAATGAATGATAAAAGAATTATCACAACTTGAAACTCATGCATTGAATTCTTAGGAATCATAAATGAGAATTGTTCATTAAACACATTGGTCACCTATGGTACACATTTATGCATCAACTCTTTCTTCTAGCTTTTATCTTTTTCTGGGCATATATAAATGTCTAAAATACTAGATTATGATTTTATTTGGGATAATAAAAATAAAATCGAGACATGTCTAAAGACTAATGTAAATTCTCATAATCCTAATTATCAACTATAGGGAATTTTTTCTCAATGTGATATAATGTAAATATGTCTATGTATTGAAAATGCCAAAGTAGAATAATGAGTGACTTGGATGTTATTTTATAGCAAAACAAATAGGGATATAAGTTGCTTGTAATTTTAAATGAATGAAAGACAATATAATGTAGGTTTAAATTTAAAATATGATTGTTATAATACAAGGGTAAAAAACATCTAATAGGGGTCAATACCATTTACTACTTATCATAAAAACTATAAAATTGTGACCCTTGAGGAAACGTGCCACTTTTTGGCTGTTAGCCCAACCAAACACATAATTACATGTATTTTTAGCTTATAAGATTTTTCTAGGTGAGAGATATAAGATTAGAAAATAAAAATGTCTTCATATGTGATTAGGATAAGACAAAGTGTAAAAATATGTATGAATTAAGTGAAGGGGTAAAACTAAGATAATGAAGTATTTTTTATTAAAATTATTTGTATATATATAAGGAGTTGATAATTCTCTGTATTTATACTAAAACATATGTACACCCAATAGAATCATAAAAAAATAATATAAATTATTTAATTTATCTTCAAAATCTTTCCATCCTCTACCATAGAAAAAATGCCACTATGTGCAAGGGATATTTATGAAACTGTAGGTTTTTATAGACTAGAAATTATGCATTCACTACAATGGTTTTGTAATAACCATGGTATTTGAAAAACATATGTAAAACAAATAATAAATTGTGTAACCACTGATTTGAAAATATTAATTTTTTTGAATGTTGTGGACCTAAAGCTAAAAACTTGCAAAAATTTCTACAATTCACAAGAATCAGAAAAAGGGTCTATCATGTACACAATAGGAATTTAGGATTTAACTAACCTTAGATTATTTATCTATTAAAACCCTAAACCTAGGTCCTTATTAGAGAAAAAAGAAAAAGGAGAAATCACCTATTCTTAGACCACACTTATTATTGCTAGTACTCTTTCCATCCTCTCCTCTCACTCTTGAATTTAAATGTATTTTTTTATGATTTCATCATAGGATACCTAAATCTAAAATTCAAGAATATTTAAATGTACAAATGATTTTAAAACTTTAAAGGATTTTAAATTTATATTTTTTTTATTTTTTAATTTTATTTTAAAATGTTTTAAGTTTTTATAAAATTCTTTTACAAGATATATTTCCATGTATATTGACATATTTTTATTTTTTATAGACCTAAACTAACAATGGATACCTAGTGTGTTTAAAATATTAATGTTTTATTTCTCATTTTTTTTTTCAATTTTTATTTTTTAATGTTATAGAATTATAGGTTTCCATCTATTCACACAACACTAATTTCACTCACTTGATGAGATGATTCAAGTCATTAATTCATAATGGATGGATTCACCATGACACATAGGTAGGTTAGGTAATTTTCATAACCATATTTATCCATTTCATTACACCACTACTCAAGAAAACATCCTTTCCAATTAATGGCAAGGTATCTTACCGATAAGTCAATTTTTACATACCAAAATATTTCACAACTAAAAAAAATTCATGATATTGAATGATAATTTAAGGACCTATATAATAAAAATATGCTCAGACTTGGTCTTATCTTTCTTTTATTTCCTTTTTCCTCTTTTTATATCCTACCCAATCTTCAAATTCTCAAAATTTAAGTCAAATCATTTCAAACCCCAAATTTTATTTGGCATGTTAAAACTATCACAATAGTTATCCAAAAAATTGCCTTCATATAGCATTGGTTTCAATAATATTTCATGTTTTTTAAACTTAACTATGTGACATACATTTTACATGTTTAACCTCGAGTTTTTTCTCTAATTAGTTTTCACTTTCTTTCATACTATTCAAATTCACTCACATTCACATCTAACCTAATTTTACTTAAATCTAATTTAATTCCAGTAAGCTCCTAGTAAATATATTGTTAACTCATGTAACCTCTTTTATTTTTTCAAAAATAACTTCTTTTATATTAAATTTCATATCAACAAAATGCCTTTTAATTAAGCATATATGTTTTGAGAGAGTTATTTTATGCCTTTTGCACTTTTCATTGAATAAATAGCCTGAAAATTGAAAATTGAAAACTTTGTGTATTTTTTTGCATTACATGATTTTATTGTCACGTAGTGTGTTACATACTATTGAAGTGAATAGTTTGTAAACTTAATTGTTACTTACCAAAAATAAGCATACTCTATTTTGATTATTTTTATTCAATAATACATTTAAAAATGAAAAATAGTTATAAAAAGATAACACAAACATCCTATTAAGTCTTTAATTTTTTATTAGTTTGTCATAAATTTTTAAGGTTGGTGTCTAACATGAGCTTTCAAGGTACATGAACTATAAAAATAGTGAAATGTTTAAATAATGGAAAAAGGCATTATATACATATACATAAATATACATATATACATATACATATACATATGTATATACATATGCATATACACACACACACACACACACACATACACATAATCATATACATACACATACACATACACATACACATACACATACACATACACATACACATACATATACATACACATACATACATACATATATTGGTATGTAACATGAGCTTTCAAGGTGCATGAACTATAAAAATAGTGAAATGTTTAAATAATGGAAAAATGCATTATATATATATATATATATATATATATATATATATATATATATATATATATATATATATATATATATATATATTGGAAAGTTAAATAATAATTAAAGTTTCTAAAATTCATTTTTGCATTAATCACCCATTAAAAAAAAAAACTTCAATATAACTGTGTATTATTGATTGATGAATAAAAGCATTAAAGGTGGTGAAATTATGAACATTGGCTTTGGTTTATTCTTATGTTTTCTAACTACTATTTATATGTAGACTACAGTTCAAAAAAGATCAAATATTATGATCATACTCACAATGGCAAACATGTATTACTAGCAATTACCTTTATGGTGCAAAAAAATCTAGACGATATTATGAAATAGACACAATCATATAATTAATTTATTATTTTAGAGTAAAGAAAATAAAAAGACCTACCATCTCCAATTGAATGTCTACAAGGAAATCATTTCTCAATTGTATTGTCTACACACCCTGAATCTTGGTTCCTAACATATCAAATGATTTATAATACTTGGAAGAAACCAAATATTATCCAAGAATAGTTTAATAAACTATGTTATAGATAATATAATGCCTAGATTCAAAGAATATATATGCCTTTGATAAAAAAAGGTAAATTGTTCTTATCAAGCAAACTTTCATCCTTTTTTTTCCTTAGAATCTTTTTCTATTGTCTACTACTGTGCTAAGCCCTATGTTTATTCCTAGCCATAATTTTATTCCTCAATGGAAGGGGAATTAATATACCAAATTTATTATCTCTTTTCCCAAAGTCTCTAGCTATCTCTCCACTTCTACAAGTTAAATGACACATGTAAGTATGCCTTGTTAAAGATGTAAAATATTATTTTACACTTTTCAAAGTACATTAATTAAATTTATTACGCAAATCTCATTTTGCCATTCAATGCATTGGATCACTCACCCAGATAAAGACTTCCTCCAAGATGTGGTAGCTTATCACACAAATAACAAAACAAATACAATAACCTAATTTGAGGCTCCCTCTCCTTCAACCTCTATTAATGTTTGAGCCCTGCATTATTCAAGGAATAACAAAGACACATTGATGTAGAACAAGGCATCTTATGCACATGACATCAATGCAATCTAAGTACACATTGACCTAAAACATGTTCCTATTTTGTAGTGTACACCCGTTTCTCTTTGAAAACACTTGAAAATGTAAGGTTTTAATAGTTGCAAATGCTAAATTGGAAGTGCCTCTTTCATATTCTTAACAAGGTCTTTTCAAAAATCACATTTTCATTCATATTTTATTATATCTTTTATTTTTTTTTAAAAATCATACCATCATTACAGATGCAAAGATTTTTGGTTAAAAAATAGAAAAAAATAGTAGATCTTATATTTTCAGTCCATAAGAAAATAAATATTTTTAGATAAACTACAATAGTTTTGGATCATAGAAAAAACTAAAATATTAGATCTTATATTTTTAAAATAGTAGATACTTATTTTGGATTTATCATTGTTGTTATCAGTATTACATATCATAGTATAATTTGGTTTTCAGTTATGATTAGATAGCATTTTTTGTTCTCATGGCTCTTACTAATGTGTATTTTATGTATCTAGTAAAATTTAGTTTTCAATTATGATTAGATAGCCTTTTATGTTCTCATGACTCTTTATAATGTGTATAATTTATAACCTCAAGAATTACATTTTGAAACATGTATTTTTTTAAAAGTGTATTGGTCATGATAATAATTGGCATGGTGTTATTTGTCATAAGTAAAATGTATGAGCCACCTCTTGGTATTGTATGATTTCTCGAACACGTTGGACATTACCACAGTGAAGATGTTGAGTTTTCAAGCAAATATGTAAATAGTTTTAGGGATACTTTTCCAATTTTTGTTATTGTCATTATTTGTGACCATATACTCATTGAAAATTAGAGTTAAATAAAAAATACATAATATAAATAAATATTTTGACAAACCTCGATTATGTGTAATGGCGAAATATATTACATTAGAGAAAATAAATACATAGCTAAAATATAACACAGTTTTACAGTCAAATTTACTTTGCCAAATCATTATTGTAGCAAATATGGTTAGAACATAGGACCATTACTCACAACCACAATGTCAATTATGTGGCTAGATTAACCTATGCTTATTTAGGGAAAGAGCTACAACCTAGCGAGAGTCAAAATAGATTTGAGGTTCATATTTAGATTTAGATTCAGTGGATTCCCCTACTAACTCCAGAAGTGGAGATTATTAATATTGCTGCTTTTATCATTTTCCAATCGATTCTTTTCAACAAACACATTTTGCTGCATATTTTTTGATATCTTTGATTTATTGTTTTAGAAATTGTGACATCGTTATAGGTATCAACATAAATGATGGAACAAAGGTTGAAAATAGTAGTTTCATGTGAAGCATCTTCCCCACTTTTTAGACATTCAAGAGCATGTTTCAACATTTGAATAGTCAAAATAGTGCATTACCTAAAAAAATGTGTCAGCCTTTGAATGGGCTGAAAAAACATCTTTTAAGTTTTATCTCTTGTGAGAGGAATTGTGGATAAATTATAATTTTGTATTTGTGTTTATATTTAGTAAGTTTTTTATTTTTATTTGTGGAATATTTTTTTTAAATGTATTATATTATGATTGAATTACTAAAAAATTATTTTTTAGTTTTTAAAAAAAAGTGTACAATTTAATATATTTGTTATATTTTATAATATATATTTTAATATTATTGAAAATTATATAATCTATATTTTAATATTTTTTTGATAAAATTTATATGTTATTTTCCATATCATATTATATAATATATATGTTAGTATTATTTTTGACTATATAATTTGTATTTTAAATATGTTAATATTTTTTATTGTATAATATATATTTTTTAAATATGTAAGTATTGTATTTTATAACATATATTTTAATATCATAATAAATTATAAAATTTATATTTTAATGTATTTCTACAAAATTATATTCAATTACCCACATCCAATAGAATTAAAACAATTGTCTATGAAAATTATCTGCCATTAACACATAAATCAATATATTTGCTTAATTGAAAAAAACCTAGGATAATGATTACCTAGGCATAAAAGAGGATGAAAATATGATCAATTCATTTTCAATATAATGGTCATCTCATAAAATATATTTTCCTCATTTCTTTTTTATGCCACAATAATAAATACATATTCAATGCTGGGAAAATAAACCTTGTAGTACCACAAAGGGAAAGAGTTTTCCTCGAGTGTAGTATCTATTAAAAGAGATTAAAAATAATATTAATTGATGCTAGGAAAAAAAATGTAGCTGCACTTTGAAGAGGTCGCTGAGTTAAGAGGGAAGCACCCAAGAATTTTTTTGTTTAGGCAATTGAAAATTAGACAATTACTATTCAATATTTATAAAGTTAAATAGTTTATTAAAAAAACAAGATCTGTTAAACTTCTTAAAAGTGAAAATAACACATGGCACCCATTCCCTTCAACCAACATTAATTTTAATTAAATAACAAAATAATTATTATTTATTTATTAAATGAATTTAAGATAGTTTTGTATCCAAAACTAATATAAATATAAAATAATATTTTATATATATATATATATATATACAGACACACACACCATTAACTTTTAAATTAAAAAAACTCTAAAACTTGCATAAATAAAAAATCAAAGGCTTCAATATTTGTAATTAAAAATATCAGCAAATGAAATTAGATGCCATTTCGTCATTGTTGATCGATCACTTTGTTGAAACGAATCAACACCAAAAAGAGAATTTTCTTCCATATAATGAAAATGGGTGTCGATTCATTTTTCCAAAATATTTTGCTTGGTCTTGTCCATGCCTCCCCCAAATGTTATGTCAATTTGAGCAGGTGGCAGATGTGCTCTTAAATTTCAACATTTATGCATAATAACTCATCCCTCTACATGTTCCTATGAGGTGACTAAGTTGATTAAGTTTTTGTGATTACCGTTAAATTTAGTGATTAAAGTAGTAGACAAAATTTCATTTCTTTAAGGAAACATGATGTAAGCAATACATTCCGATTGAAGAATCTAGCACCTAAGCAAGTTGTTCTTACCTTCTTACATCATGCTAGATATAACCCCTCCATTGACAAAAATATTCAAAAAAATATAATTACAAAAAAAAAATATTCATCTAATTGTATTATACAAATATATTTAATAATTTTCTATCGACACTATATTTAAATATCTCTTTCCAATATCTATTTGTTACATTTATAACTATGATATTGTATTTCTAATTTTTTACCAAAATAAAATAAATGCCGAAACATATTTCTTAATTTTCATTACCATTATTAAACATTAAAAAAATTAAAATTTTAAAATGACCCAATGATTGAGTGAGTGACGGAGGCAACAAGCTGTTGATTATTGGAATAGAGATGTACACAGTAAAAGAATCTAGATGACACATGTAGTACATGCAGCAGCCTAGTCCAGACCATTTACAAAAATTAAATTCGCAAAACATATTGAAGAAAATTTAATTTTTGTGTGTACTACAGATTTTCATGATATTCAAGCATGGGTTGAGTGTACATATTGAATTGAATTTAATTTATTTTAGGATTGGAGAATGCTGCCCTTTAATGATAGTTTTATGAAGCTTCCCCAACCTCCAAATTATTTTGAAATTAAATTTATTCAACATTTTAGTCTTTATAGTCTGCCTGGAAGACTTTATAATGTTATGGTTTCCCGGTTTGGCATTTTTTGTCTTTGGTTATGGTGGTTTGAGCCCTTTGGCATTGAGCCACATGGGTCTTTGTTTCTGACCTTTTGTTGAGGATGTTGTGGCCTCCGCTCCAAATGGTTGCATAGCTTATGGTCCGTGTTTTATTTATCAAGCTTTGCTGAGGAGATTTATGATCACCTACGTCTTTGTAGGTTTTGATGGCACTATCATGTCATTTGGGTAGAGTGTGGTAGCCATTAAAGTGGCATCCCAGTGTGTCCCAGAGCATTTTTAGGCCTGTGTTATGCCTTCATGGTTTAATTTTTTTGTTTTTCTTTTGGCGTTTATATCTGAGGTGTCTTTGCATGGGTTTCTGGTTACATTTTGGTGGTGTTTGTTCGGTTTGGTTCTACATTCCCTCTAGGTTTGTAGGTGTTGGAAGACCATCTCCTCTGAAACTCTTTCAGCTGTGTGTTATTGGTCTTTGTGTTTCTTCAGGAGAGTGCCAGTTTCCCTCAAATCTATGTATATATTAGAAGCCAAAAAAAATTTCAATTCAAATAACAATTTAGCCTTTATTGTTATGTTTCGTAATGTCACATAAAATTTGAGTAAAATTACTTGGTTGTAGGATTAATACCACCTCATGACTTCCTTTCATTATACGAGGGCTCCTCTACTTCAAACAGAGGAGTAGAACACAGATCTAGCCAAAGTAACCTTTCTATGCAATTGTATTTTTATTGATTAATAGGAATTTATCTAAATTTTGATTAAACAACATGAATTTGTCTAATATTTATTTCATTCTTACAGGGTCGGTATGCCACAATTGCTGGTCAACATTGACCACCAAAATGAAACCATTCAATTCATTATCATCCAGTAGAAGACTCTAAATTTTAGTAGGCAAATAACAACTTCAAACTGGCCCCTTCGATCTTTTGATATTAAAAACTCAGCATATTCTGTAATATTAAGGATGTAACCCATGTGATCTCTTCTTTGAGAATAGTAAACAATGACATATTTTTTTATTTTCATTTTGTGTGGAAATATTTATGCCCTGTGCTATTTTTAAAAATATACAGAGCAGGGGGTCAGTTCTAGTAAAAATCTTGATAATAGGCATTAAAGTGGAGTCGAAGGACAACTTCCAACTCTGCATTTTACATACCAAGTAAGATAAATATTATTATTATACTTTCAAATTTAATCAAATAATTTACAAGCATATTATTGTAACTCTTCATAGAGACTATTCACAGGCTCCCCTTATATGAAAGAAATATTTTTTTTCTACATTGCACACAATTAAAGATGGATAACATAGTATAGTAAACAATACCTACAGGATTGTATCCTACTTTGTTGGCTATAAATAACTTTGACAAAGCTTTTTTTGGCGTATTATAATTATTTTTATTCATTACATTATAGAATGCCTAGCTATTAGTACTTCATCAAATGAAAACCTTACATTAAACCAACTTACCGACTTAATCCATGAAAGGGGTAATGTAGTAGTGCGAATAAAGTGTATTGCTCATATGCCACCAATTTTGATATCCAATAACATAATAGTAACGTGTCATTTTTGAAGGTAGTACATCAATCTCCAAGCCAACAATGTTTGTGCTAGCGAAGCACTCAAACTTGAAACTACAAATTAGTAGTGTGCAAAAAACAAACTCCCAAACTCCCCGTGTTATTGTGCAAATGGTGATAAATAACATCTTTTTCTTTGTTTTTAATCTCATGTGAGATAAAACAAAGAGATTCGCCCCTTCGTAATAAGGCTCAAGCTTAAAAATTGCTTCATAAAAGGTGATTGATTCAATCCCACTCATGGCATGTTGTTGTAAGAACTCTCTCCCTCACTCGCAAAATAATAAAGAGTACACGTGTCACAATCGACATTTATATTAGTTCTAGACATCCACCTTTTAACTTCATTTCTAACTTATTCCCCTTAACTAATTAAACTACATTGACTAATCTCATTTGTTCGTTTGTGGATATTGAATTCCATGTATACGTGGATATCTTAATTCTAGATGATAACAATTATTATGTCATAAGATCTTGAATAAATACAATTGTTTATTAAAGGTTAGGTACAATTGTTTATAAAGGAGTATTCAAATTCGGATAAAGCATTTATGAATTTCAATAACTTATAGCTAACTTTTCAAGGTGTTAGTTCTGAACCATTCTTTTATTTAGGTCATAAGATTTGATGAATTTGAATGGTTTATTTATTAGGTTGGTGTTTTAGTTTTTTTAAATAGTTAATTTTTAATTCGATATCTAAATTACAAAGATTTAGGGAGGTTTTAATTATTAAACAAAATAGAGAGGTTATGGTTTTAAGATTATCTTTATTTAAAGAGGGGTAAAAATTTATTGAAACATAAAGAAAACAAAATAAAAGAGTTTAAAATAAAGCTCTAAAGAACCCTATCTCGATTGATAAGTTCATAAAAAACATGAGCTAAATCAGGCGGCAATTACTTCTTATCCACAATATTGTAGTCCTACATGTGAACTGAAGCCCATTTAACTAGGGAATAATCAACACCATTCCACTCTCAAGGAATGTGTGTAAAAATGATAGAATCAAGAGACCTATATAACTCAAGAATATGATTAATAACTAAATCCAAGTTCTAACTAACATCCTCAATCTCCTGCATAGTTAGCACATTCACAACCACTTGAGAATCAGTCTCGTAGATAATACTATGCCAACCACGCACCCAACATTGCTCCATAGAAAATAAGATGCCCAGAGCCTCCATGGAATTATTAGTATGAGAGCCCTTATATACAAGAAAAAGAAACTGGACTTCAACAAAACTACTTAAACCAACTCCCCCAATGCCTGCATGTCCTAAATTCCCTTGAGAAGAACCATCATTGTTGACTTTGAGAATTCAAGGTAGAGGAGTCCAATGCCCCTATTGATTGACATGTCATAAATGTTGTCTGGTCTTACTACTACACCACTAACCAACAACCACTGGAGCCCCTTCCTAAAGAAGAAGATTGAGGCGATTGCATATAACATCATCTCCAGTATCCATACCTCTATTTTCCTCACACTTAGACAAAACTATTTCATGAATAGAATGGATAATTTTCCACCATAGATGCATGACCCCAATCCTAACATCCTAAAACATCCTCCTATTCCTCTTTAACCAAACATGTGAAAGAATAAAGGAAGGACCAATGGCCCAAATAACCTGATGAAAAGACCAAGTACCTTTTTGATAATTTCCTTTAAGGGTTTTTTAGGTAATCAGTCTAGTTTTTATTTCTATCCATTTGTTACCTAAAATTTCATTGATCTTTTATTATTCTTTATATAATTACCTTGTATAATTATATTTTTTATTACATCGATTTGAAAACATTTTTGTAACCCAAGTGTCAACCAAGAACCATAATAAAACGCAGTCACAACACACAAAAACAACCAAAAAGTATCAACATGTGTGGATAATCAAAATACTATAAATTCATTACATTAAAACATTTTTCCTAAACTCAATCAATCTAGCCAAAAGTAAACAAAATAAAAAACCAAGCATAATAAAACTTAATGTTTTTATATTAAGCCATGCCAAATATCCTACTCTTCTCAAGTCCCACCAAATTAACACCAAGTACCTTTGGAATAGTTGGTAAAATTTATCCAATGCCATCTAGTCTTTCACTATTTTTACCCATGAATGAAACTTATACCACTCTAAGGGACTTTAGTTTGTGAGCTACTCCTTTCTAAATATTTGACGAATAATTTTTGCAAGGCCTTTACAAAAAAATAGTTTTTTACAAATTTTTCAGTCATTACAGTCCATGAAGTTAAACAATTAATATATGTTGTGTATTATTTTATATTTTTCATATATTCTCACATAATCAATTATGCTATGTTTAAAATTTCTCATTTTGGTATAGCTTTGGAGGATGTTGGAAAATTTTATGGAATCTTCTTTTGAATATCTTGTAGTAGAAGATATCTTGTAGTTGTTGTATTTCATGAAACTATATCTTTTAAGGCTTTTTGTCAAATAATTATATTCCTTTATGAATTCTTACATATTTTATATAGATGTCTATCATTACATTAGAAACCACAACATCTGATCAAAATATGCTTCTAATTATTCTTTAATTGATGGCCATAGCAAATTTCAAAGGTCTTTTTTTTGCATATACTCAAAAGATGCTGAAAATAGGCTTTTTGCCAAATAATTATTTTGTTTTATGAATGCTTACATATTTTACATAAATGTCTAACATTACCCTAGAAACCACATCTGATCAAAATATGCTTCTAATTATTCTTTAATTGATGGCCATAGCAAATTTCAAAGGTCTTATTTTTGCATATGCTCAGAAGATGTTGAAAATAGTTGTTTATAGTCATGTGTAAAGAGGCATATAAGAGTGGATTCCAAATCCATTTTTTAAAAACACTAGGAATAACTTAGCACTTCTATATTTGTATTCAGTACATGTTTTTCCTCAATAAGTTATATAACTTTATTTTATTTTTTTCTAGTGTAATAAAAGTGAAAGAACTGGTTTCTTTATTCAAAATGTTTTGTCAAAATGTACTTATTTTTCATTGAATATGGGTGGAGATCAAATAATACCTCATTGTTATGGATATGTAAATCTACCATGATTACATTAAAAAAAATTTCATTTTTTTAAAATTTTAGTTTTGACATTTTTTTTAAGACTCTATTACCCATTCAACAACCACACTTGGATAAAATAGAAAAACCATTTAATTTTAATTTTTTTTCACCTATAGTATATATTTAATGAAAAGATTCTCATTTGAGATTCAAAATATATAATATTGATATTTTTTATAATAATAGAAATAATGGAAGTGGTAGACCAAAGTTTCATATCTTTTCCTTGTTATGAAAATAACCACTCATTATTTATTAAATAGAAGATATAGTAAGCTCTAATTATTATTAATATTAGAAAGAACATTGTTTTTTTTGTCTATAATTTGATTTTATAATGGAGTTTCTATGCCTTGGAAGCTTATTTTTTATAATATTTGTAATATACCTTCTCTTAATTTGTTTACAATGTACAATTAAACTAGATGATCCATTGAGAATAACATTATGACAATTAATGTCTATCAGACAAAAGAATAACATCTTATCTCATACCAAAAGTAACTATTGACGAAAAATATGAGTGGAGGAGTGAAACATGTGGACAATATTTGAAACTAGTTTTTTCCCACCTGGTTGGGCCCCCTGAGTGCGACAGGTGGGACCACAGATCCAATAGAGGTCACTATAGGTAGCAGTACCTCTGGGGATCTATCCAAGAATCTATTAAGGGATAGTCCATCGAATGGATGGAAGAAGGCACTCATAGGTGAAAAGATGTGTCCATCAAAAGGCATGTCAAGCCTCCATGTTCTCTCAGAGGGCAAGCCATTGAGTATCCCCGATGATCAGGTGGAGGAAATAGTGGCATCCATGGATCTTACACTGGTTGGTAAGTTTTTTTCTTTCTGTCCTAATACCAAAATGCTTAGAAGATGGATTATGTCTAAGTGGAAAGTCAAAGGTAGTGTTTCAATCATAGCCATGGCTAGAGGTCTATTCCTTTTTAGATTTACGAATAGGGAGGACATGATTGCTACCATTGCTAGAGGTCCCTGACTGTTTGGACCACATTCTCTAGCCTTATGCTCATGGAAACCAGGATTTGATCCTGACTCAAACCTCAATAAGACATCACCTGCTTGGGTAAGATTTCCAAGATTCCCTTTGGAATTTTGGGATGAAAAAATCTTCACAGCCATTGGTAATTCTATTAGTCAATATGTAACCTCAGATCATATAACCAGAAATAAGTCCAGATGTGTGCATGTTAGACTCTGTGATAATGTTGAAATAAATAAGACTCTCCCTATGTCCATTGAGCTAAACTCTAAATATGGAACATGGACTCAGCCAATTACTTATGAGAATGCTACCACTTTCTGTCAAATATGTAAGAGGAAGGGACATCTAACGACACAATGCAAAGTGAAGCAAAGGGGGATGAAAGAGGATTCCCAGAATGTAGAGGAGGAACAAGTGAAAAACAAGTAGGAAATAGAGAATAATGTGGAAATTATTGACAATATAGGAAAAGGAGAGGAGGAGAAGGGAAAG
This sequence comes from Torreya grandis, assembly GCA_037957365.1. Lineage (NCBI taxonomy): Eukaryota > Viridiplantae > Streptophyta > Pinopsida > Cupressales > Taxaceae > Torreya > Torreya grandis. Next base: position 109,071 of record JARHVA010007048.1, read on the forward strand.
GAGGCTACCCTTAGTAGTGAAGGTGAATTTATCCCAAAGGAAAACATAGGATTAGGTGATAGTCAGAAGGCTACAAAAGAAGGAGAGGAGGAGAAGAGAAAGGAGGATATCATTAGTAGGGAGGGAAAAGAGGTCCCAAAGGAGAATATAGTATTTGATGACAGTCATAAGGCCACATTTAACACAGTCTACACTTTAGAAAAATAGACAAATATGTTTAAGGAAGGGGTAGGATGGGACCTTTTGCTAAAGGAAGTCAATGAAGATGACACAGTTTCAAGGATTGGACAGGAAGAAGTAACTGAAAGACACACTCAACAAGTACTAGATCCACAGTCAAATACAAACTTTTTTTGTGATCTGGAAGATGGAGGCCAGGTAGGAAACTACTTGGCTATAGGGGTAGTAGGACAAGATGGCAGTAATGAATAGGAAGAATGGGTTACCTTAAAGAAAAAGATATGGAAAGGTAAAAAATATGTAGATGTTGGTACTGAGCCCAAACAAGGGAGGCCAACCCTAAGGGAAAAAAGACAAAGAGAGATTGCTAGGGAGATTCCCAGTGGAAAACAAAAAACACTAGAGTCCCAACCCTATAAACTCTCTAAATGAGAATATTGTCATGGAATTTGATGGGCTTTAACAGTCCCTCAAAGTATTTTGAGGTTAAAAACTACATTTTAGATAATAAACTAGATATTCTATTACTCCAAGAAGACAAGATGAAAGAGGATAATTTTGCAAAAATTGCTAACTATATATGGCCTAAGGTGGCTTTTTGTATTAGACCTGTTGAAGGGGCTTCATGAGGGATTGTCACTATGTGGAATAGTTATAAAATCTAAGGATCTCTTATGGCCCATAATAGGCACTTTTTGATTACCAATTTTTCCATGAATTCCTTTAACTGGACATTGGTAAATGTTTATGCTCTGAATAACAGAGCTTCGAGATAGAAATTATGGATAGATCTAAGTAGCTACAGGAATAATCCTAAGAATTCTAAATGGATGTTAGCCAGATATTTTAACACACCTTTATACCCTTCATAAAAATAGGGTGGAATTATTGATTACTCGAACAACATGTTTGATTTTGCTGAATTCATCAATGATTGGAGATTATTGGACATAGAGCTGCAGAACAAAAATTTTACTTGGACCAATAGAAGAAGAGGAGATCAAATGATTCAGGTTAAATTAGATAGATTTATGATATCAAGCAACTGGAATGATTATCATAATATGCAAGCGTAGGCTATACCTAGAACCATGTTTGACCACTACCCAATTATCCTCAATTGGAGAGATCAGGGACATCACAGACCTCCTCCATCTATTTTGAATCTATGTGGATTAAACACAAAGGTTTTAGACAAATGGTGGCTCAATGGTGGAATATTCCCATTCAAGGTACTCCCATGTTTAGAATAGTCAAGAAACTCCAACACATTAAATAAGAAGTTTATGGCTGGAATAGATACAATTTTGGGCAGGTTTTCCAGCAGAAAAAAAATATAATGGGAAAACTCAAGGCTATTCAGCAACTGATTGATCAAGAGGATAACTCTGAGGGCACCTTAGAAGAAGAGAACAGTCTGTCTTCAGAATGGAAGAATCTAATGGAAAGGGAAGAGGTTTTCTGGAAACAAAAATCCTGTGTTCAATGGCTTAAAGAGGGTGATAGGAACACTGATTTTTTCCATCTCTCAAATATGAAACATAAAAAGCCAACTCAATAACTAATCTTGTCGTAAATAATGGATATATTATTACTAAGGATAATGAAATAGGGGAGCAAGCCAAGCTGTTCTTTCAGAATCTGCTTATGGAAGAAAACAATAATGATATAATTGATAGATCTATGAGTCACTTCATTGATAAAATCCCCTATTTGATAACAGAAGAAGACAATCTGGAAATGTTAAAGCTTTTATCCAATGAAGAAGTACATTATATTTTATTCTCCATGGGTGCTTTTAAAGCCTCGGGTCCTGATGGCTTTCCTCCTATATTCTTTCAAAAATATTGGGAGATTGTTGGAGCAAACCTCACGGTTGCAGTTCGTGAGTTTTTTAGATCTAGAAAACTTTTGAAACAAGTCAATAATACCTTCATTGTACTTGTTCCTAAAAAATCTCAACCTTTACACCTTGCTGATTTTAGACCCATTAGCTTATGCAACACTGTGTATAAGATATGTACTAAACTACTGGGTTTGAGAATCCAACCCTTGCTTGCCAAAATTGTTTCTCCTACTCAAAAAGGTTTCATCTTGGGCAAATAGATTCTTAATGATGTGATCACCACACATGAGACTATCCACTCCATGGATAAGAGCATAATCCCTAGGATGGCACTCAAGCTTGATATATCCAAAACTTATGATAGAGTCTCATGGACTTTTCTATTCCAAGTGATTAGAAAATTTTGGTTTAATGATAAATTATTTTACTTATTATGGAATACGGTCTCTTTTATTAAATTCTCAGTGCTGGTTAATGGTGTTCCTAGAGGGTTTTTCTCCTCCTCGAGAGGAATTCATCAGGGAGACCCTCTCTCCCCGTACCTATTCATCATTATGGCTGAGGCACTGGGAAGATACATACAAGCTGATACAGTTTCAAAAAATCTAGTAGGCATCAAACCTACCTCTTCCCTTCATCCTATGGTTATACAACAGTTTTTGGATGATACCATCTTATTTGGCATCTCATCGGTGATCGAAGCTAGAAGATGGAAGAATATACTTAATGATTATGTCAGAGACTTGAGACAAAGAATAAATTTCTAGAAAAGTAATGTGTACTTCAACACTCCTAATGAACTTAGACATATAATCATTGATATCTTAGATTATGCTGAGGCTGGCCTACCAGCTACCTACCTAGGTCTCCCACTCTGGGTCAAAGAGGTATCTTCAGGTTTGTGGAATGGTATTGTGAAACGTACACAGAGGAAACTTCTTGGGTGGAAGGGGAAACTACTCAGTAGTGCGAGTAAGCTACAACTTCTTTGGGCATCCTTGCAAGTTATTCCTACTTACTTCATGTCTCTTTTTAAAATTCCTATGTATTTTTCTAAAAAGCTAGAATAGATCCAAAGGAAATTTTTATGGATGGGAGTGGAAGACAAACAGAGAATGTCTTTAGTTAGATGGGAAAAAGTGTGTCTCCCAAAATCTCATGGTAGACTTAATATAAGATCAATTAGGAAAATGAATAAAGCTCTCCTCTCAAAAGTTAGTTGGAATATGATTCACAACAATAGTGAGTGGGGGGAGATAATATATGCCAAATACATGCATAGCATTGATGATTCAAACTTTCTTCAACAGGCAGGATTACCCCATGGGTCTGTGATATGGAATAAAATGCTAGAAAGTAAAAGTCTTCTCGAATAGGGAATTAGGTGGAAGCTTGGAAATGGACAATAGATTAAATTTTGGGAGGATAATTGGTTAAGGGACAAGCCTCTCATATCCCAAGGAAAATATGGAGAAATTATACACCTGACTACTCAGTTCTTTGGTGATAGTGTTAGTGATTATATGGAAAATAACAATGGGATAAGGAGCTGGAAAAACCTTTTGGATTGTTGTGTGCACAGGCCTGAGCTTATCCCAAGAATTCAAGAGATCTAGTAATGTGTTTAGGAGATCAAAATCCCACTCTTCCCTCAGGAGGATGAACAATATTGGTGGTCGAATAAGAATGGATCGTTCTCTGTCAAATCTACCTATCATCTTCTTACACCTGAAGATCAAAATAAGGATGTATGGAAAAAGGTTTGGAATCATAAACTCATTCCAAAGATTAACTTATTTTGGTGGGCTACTGCCCATAACAAAATCCTTACTCAGGACAACCTTCAAAAGAGGGGGTTTACTTTGGTCAACAGATGTTTTTTGTGTGGTTCTAGAGAGGAATTAGTTTCACACCTATTCATACACTGTGAGTTTACTTGGGATTTATGGGGCACAATACTTAACAACTTTGGCATTGAATGGGTTTGCAATTTAGACCTTAAAGAAGTAATTCACAACTAGAACTCAACCTTCACACATCCCTAGATTAAGGAATTATGGAAGCAAGCTCTGCCATGCTTGAGCTAGACTTTATGGAAAGAGCGGAATCACAAAAATTTTAGGGACACTGATAGAAATGCTACTCAGGTGTTTAACTCCTTTGCTAGGACCATCTTGGAAAGTGTTACAACAGTGCATATTAGTGTTTTGGAGAAACCCCTATCTAAATTTGAAAGTCAAATTGTTACCAAATGGAAGGTTTTAAACCTTATCCCTAGGCATGATAATTCAAAAATTCTTCAGAGACTTCATACTAAATGGATACCAGCCAATTGGATGAAACTCAATTTTGATGGGGCATCCAAGTTGAGTGGTAAATCAAGTGAAGGAGGAATAATAAGACATGAAAAAGGAGGGATGTCTGCTATCTATGCTGGTGGCATGGGTTGTCAGAGCAATAACCATGCTGAAGCTATGGCCTTACTTTGGGGATTAAAGTTAGCTATATCCCTAGGAATTCGAAATTTGAATATTCAGGGAGATTCTAAGTTTGTCATAGATGCTGTTAATAAAGCATCTAATGTTGGTATCCATCTAAAAAACATCATTATGGACATCCAGTTTCTTTTACAAAAGCTTTTTGAAGTTGAGATTACCCACACCTACAGAGAAGGTAACAGGGTCACTGATGCTTGTGCCAACCTTGGTCAGCAATTCTTAGGATGGAGGGTATGGTGACAAGGGGCTCATATACCCCCAAACATTAGAGAGATCATTGAGAAGGAGATGACGGAGCATGAATGATGCACATTGATGATGAAGATAGCTTTTGAAGGCGGTCCACATGGAGAAGGCCATTATGGATCATGGATAATGATAACCTTTGTACTTCATTGATTTTCATGATTAATTACTTGTATCATGAGGTGGATGTGCCAGAGTCACATCATGAAAACCAAGGGGGAATTATTTTCAATCATGAAAGTAAACGTCACCATGACAGGCCATTTTGTAAAATTAACCTTCACATCTGCATTCAATGCAAACAAAATCGAGGGATTTTTACTTGTTCAAAGCTCAAGGCAGTAATTGGGGTATGAAGAGCCAAAAATTCAAGAAATTTTGGAGGACATTGGTGGGAAACAGGCTTCTTAGGTTTTTGAGGTCACTGAAGAGAAAGGTGTTGATTCTAGGGGAACTACTGATAATAAGGAAAAGATGCATGTAGAAGAAGCTGGCGAGGGTTCAGATAATGAGAATGATTGGGAAATAGATATTGGGTCCTTGAAGGTCTACATTCAAAAGCTGAAAAAGGTCTTCACCAAAGGCCTTCAAAATAACATTCTGCTGAATATGACTATGTTGGAAGCAGTGGGTAATCTAGGGAATGCTAACAATGCAGACAATGAGAATCTTAAGGATCTTGTTAATTATATAGTTATGTAGTTTCATCCTTTTTAACTCTGGTCTTTCTAGTGTTTTTTTTTGCTTTTGACTTTGTTTCTCCGCTGTGTCATTGGCTCGGTGCTGGCATCTTTTGTTTGCTAGTCTTCCTATCTTTTTTGACTGTATAGGGTTCTTCCCCTAGTTTTCCACCTTAATTAATCAAAAACATTATGACAATTGAGAGACCAAACATATGAAACTCAAAGATATCATAAGTTCTAATTAACTTATTTTTAAATAATAGAGGAATATTATGGCACAAACTATGTTAGGGTTCAAGAAAATAATATTTTAATTTATAGAAACTGTAGTGAGAAATAACCCGAGCTCAAACTATAAAACTATATGTATCATATATATAAGTACATGTTTATAATTTAGAGTTCATGTTGCATGACGGAAAAAACTATATCTTAAAATCAATAATAATATGAATTGATTTTCAAACCTAATTTAGGGACATATGAATATTTTAATTAAATTATATATTGCACTTGTTAAAGGTAAAAAAATGGGAAATTAAAGAAGTGTCAAACTTTTTTCTATCCATATATTGAAGTATGAAGTTTATAAAGAAAAGGTATACTATAATGAAATTTAAATTATGCTTATACATTAAAAAAAATAAAAATTTTCAAATATTTTATTATTAATTACTTTAGATAATATTTTTATGAATAATGGGTCCAAGTTCATAACACTATTGAGGAAATGGCATATAACATTGATAATAGTCACTCTCAAGATGAAATGGCATATAACATTGATAATAGTCACTCTCCAGATGAAGAACAAGAAAGATATATTGGTGATATCACTTCATAAAAAATGAGGATGGAGAAATCAGATTTAGATAATAATTGTATAGATATGATGAAGAAACTGAGGATTCACCCCTAACACAACATGTTAGAACACCTATTTAACCAAACATAGAGTTGTATATACTGGAAACATTTTATGTTATTTTAAAGTTGAATTTTATGCATGGAATGAAAAACACATTAATTACTGATATCTTCAAGATGAGTTTAAATTCTTTGAAATTATTTATCTCAATCTCATCTATGATTTCAATAGTGTGAATATTGATTAATATAAACGTCATTTATTGCATAATATAAAATTTATGTAGACAATATACTTCCAAAGTACAGTAATATATATTATTCACAAAAAACAAGTATCGTAAGTAATGAAATATGATGTAATGGAGTATAAAAAATATGATGCATGGCAAAATTATTATTTATTATACTATGACAGAAATGAAAATTTAAAATAACTCTTAGTTTATAACACCAATAAGTATCATGAATGTAAATTATCTAATAACATTCCCTATAAGGTAGCACACCACATTAGAATTTAATCTTACTATGTACACAAATTTTTTAATGTTATGTTTAATTGAAGATTATTTAAAATAGCATAAACCAAGATAAACTTTAATTTATGCCTTTCCCCACAAGTAAACATGAGGTGAAAGATATGGGGCCTCTCATTGATGATAGTTATGAATTATGGAAGGGAATCAATATAAATGATGTATTGAGTCCTAGCAATGATATAAAATTCATTTTTTACATAATACTAATTTGGAAAATTCATGAGGCTACTTGAATACATGCGTTATGGTAATGTATCAATGACATACATGTTCAATCATTCTATTTATGGTAATAGTCACTATTTAAATATGTTTCCTTAATAATTTTTAGGCATATAAAGTAAAATGTAAACATGGTTATCCATTATGTGAGCCAAAAATAATGTATATACAATTAAAGGATCTCAAAAATATTGTGTGATGAGTATATATAATTTTTAACATATACTAATTGCTATCATCTACATGATAAAAATAAGTTCAAAGGAAAGGAAAAAGAAATGGTATGGAAAAAATGGATTAACCCTTTCAGGTGGAAATTAACAAATGAAAAAAATGAAGGGAGAGGGTACCCAATAAGAATCAAAATACTATCTAATATTGGAAAATTACAATATTATGAGCACCTCTCAACACCTCACATGTTTAATGCAATGCATTATAAAAACAAAATGTGTTAGAGTGCTTATTGAAATACCTAAATGGAACCAATGATGAATCCTAATTAAAATTGTTCAAATACCTTCAAGTCGAGAATATGATGTTGAATATGTGGTTTCATGAGCATAAAACATGTAATAATTATCTATTGGTTTTTATATTTGGTGAAAAAATACATCTTTGATACCATACAAACCATAATATTTATTATTAGTTTTTATGCAACATTAAAAAGTATATTCTCAAGATATGGTTCATATTTCCTTAGGAATGAAAACATGTGAATGATATGATTTTATACATTTAATTCATGAAACGAGACCTTGTATATGTATATGTATATGTGTATGTATATGTATGTATGTATGCATGCATGCATGTATTTATGTATATGGATGGATAGATGGATGGATATTTTCCCTTATATAACTAACTTCATAGAAACATAACTTGAAATTTTAACATATTTATAATCTAAAAACTTTCATGTGTGTGTGTGTGTGTGTCTATATATATATATATATATATATATATATATATATATATATATATATATATATCAATGATGGCGTAGTGTGTACTTCATACAATGATACATATAACTTTCATTTTTGACAACAGAAAAAATGTTTATAGATTGTGTAAATATTTTAGATATTTTTAACTCGTAATATTTTATGCAATATTTGAATTATTTTCATTTCATAAATGTTATTTTAAATGCATATATAAGTGTTTAAACATATAATTTGATTATATAATAACTATTGATATGTCAATTCTTGTTACTAATATTTATATGAAGGTCTCATTTACAAAGATACATCAAGATAATCTAAAATATTGAAAGATAATTTTTTAAAATTTTGATGTATGTTATTCAAATGTTATTATTTTAAAAAATATTAAATACTCAAGAGCATTATATTATACATTTGGTAGAAAATATTGAATAATGTGGAGCTATTGATGTTAGGAAAATTGGATTTATGGATAGATATATGAAAATACGAAAATATTTTTTGAGGCAAAGACTTTGACCTGAAGGATCAATGGTTAATGGTTACATTGATTTATATACCATGGTTGGTATTAGTAATAAAAGGAGGTATCCAAAAAGTTTTAACCCTTTGAGGTGGAAATTAAAATATAACAAAAATTAATTGACACGATACTCATTAGGAATGAAAATATTATATTAGTTTAATAAAATAGAATAATATGATAACCTTCCAACAACTCATTTATTTGATACACTACATATTATGAAAATGTCATAGACTACTTAGATACCTAAATGGAATAGATGATGAAGCTAAATTTAAATTAAAAAAACCTTAGGTCGCCAACATAATTTTGAACATACAGTTACACACAAATAACACATATGATCATTCTCCAAAGCCTTTTAATTTAGAAGAAAAAAATATACATTTTTCATATGATGTATACCATATAATTTGATATTAATTTTTGTGCAACATTAAAAACTACATTCACAAAATAGGGTCCAGAGATTCGTAAACAATGAAAACATTTTTTGTGCAAGTTGTTTAATAACATTAGTAGTCAATAGTGGTGTAGTATGTTTTACCAAAAATAATACATATCGATTTGAACTATAACATCAAACAATCAATTTATAAATTACCCAATAATTTTATATATTATGAAACCTTAATTTTTTCTTCAAAAATTTAGTGTTTTTCATTTCATAAATATCATTTTAATGTCTTTATAATCATTTAAACCCATAATTTGAAGATTACATAACTATTGATATGTTAATGTTTGTTGTTAAATATATAGGTTGGTGGGTATCATATTCATATATGTTTTGAGATTTAACTAAATATGTTAATGTGAATGTTATGCTTATGACGTGTGACATTCAAATGTGTTTCCTTCAAAATTTATTTAATATTCAAAATCATTATATTGCATGCCTACTATAAGAGATTAAACAATATAGGCCTATCCATTTCAAGAAAATATATTTTGTGGAGATATATGAAATTAATTAAGTATTTTTTGATTTAAATATCTTAAATTGAAAGGGTCTATGGTTGAGGGTTGTTGATGTAGAAAAATTAGGCCAATCTTTTGGAGGCCATAACTTTTGACTCATAGCTCCATTTGAGTTCTTCCATGCACCAAAACGATCGTATAAAAATAATTTATGATGTACTAAGACACTATATCCACTTATAGTTGATTTATATATTTTTTATAGTCCTATATGATCAGCTAACTAATTTTTTGGGTATTTTACAATTTTAAAAATTATATATATTTACAACTGGATATCCACATTACTTAAATTTCATCCCATAGTCTAATTATAGTGACTAGAGTATTTAAATATATTTTTATATCCATGCGTGCTTGCATGTGAAACTTACTGTAAATAGTGGCTACCAAATATAGACCTTTTTTTAAGATTTTAGCTTTTTTGAATTTTGGCATGTGAACTCTAAATTTGTAGTTGAAGATTATTTAATCATGGTTTGGGTTTATAATTATTTTCTATCATTAAATATGAATCAATTCTTAATACTATTTCAATATCTTGGCCTATTGGTAATTTATTTGTCTTGATAGTTTTTGGGTTCATTAGGTCCATGGTTTTTCAAAACATGATTCATCTAATTGAGTGAAAGGAGGAGGTAAATAAGGATGAAATATTTTCATACCATGGTTCATTTAACATTGAATAGTGTTTACATGAAAATAAAACATATGATCATTTTGTATGGGTTTGTACATTCGAAGATAAAAAAACACATGTTTGATACCTTACAAACCATAAGATTGCATACTAATTTTCTGTGCAACCTTAAAAATCTTTAACAAAAAATGTGGTTGATAGTCCCTAAAAAATGAAAACACATGACTAACATAATTTGATAATATATATGACTTTCAACTGTGACATCACATAATTTTTTTTTTAAATTATCAAAAAATTTGAAATATTTTAATCCCATATTTTTTGCTTCAATAATTCAAATCTTTTCCTTTCATAAATTTCATTTTTCATGTATTTATAATTTTTAAACCTATAACTTGATGATACATAAATATTTATATGTTGATTCTTCTTAGTAATATTTACGGGTAGTTCTCATCTAAACAGATACATCAAGATGAACTTAGATATTCAAATATGAAATTTGCACTTTTGATGTGTGAAATTTAAATTTAATTCCATTGAAACCTATTCAACATTCAAGATCACTATGTTATAAACCTAGTAGATGAGATTGAAAAATGTGTATTTATATACATTATGACAATGTGGTTCATAAAGACATACATAAAAGATTTAAAAAAATTGATGCAAAGACCTCAACCTGAAGGGACCAAGGTTGAGGGGTTCATAGTACTATATAACATGGTTTATTTATGTGAGTGAAAGGAGGTTGCCAAGAAGGATGAACCCTTTGAGGTATAAATTAACATATGTAAGAAAATAAGGGAGAGGGTACTCATCAACAATGACATTATTATCTATGTTTTAACTAATTAGAATATTATGAGCACCTTCTAATAGATCATTTGTTTGATATAATAGATAATATAAAAACATGGTCGAGTTATTATGGAAATACTTAAATGGAAATAATGGTAAATCCAAATTAAAAATATTGAAAGACCTTCAAGTAAATAAAGTGATGTCAGACATGCAATGTCATGAAATAACAAATGATAATGATCCATGGGTTTTACATCAAATGCGTAAAAATACTTGTTATATATGATGCAAAGCATAATATTTCCTACTATTTTTTTGTAAAACTAAAATCTATATTAACAAGAGTTGGTTCAAAGTTAAGTTAGAATGAAAACACATGATTGACATAATTAAATAAATTAATTTAATGAAATATTATATTTATTTTTAACATAATTGTAGATTTAAATATATTATAAATATACAAACTAATATATAATTTAACAACATTATTTGTCAATGGTGGAATAGTATGTGCTACCTAAAAGAATACATATCACCTTCAACTTTGACTTCAAACAAATTTTTACAAATTTTCCTAATATCTAGTGAATTAGTTAAACAATATTATTTATTAATGGTTATGTAGTATATGATACCTAAAGAATCCATATCACTTTCAACTATGATATCACATGAAAAAATTATATATTATTCAAATTTTTTACATATTTTGAACCCATAATTTTTATTTGATAATTAAACTATTTTCCATTAATAAATTCCATTTTTATTGTCTCTATAGTGGTTTAAACATATAATTAGAAAATACAATAACTATTGACATGTTAAACTTTTTAATGAAATTTTAGAGGTGGGTCTCATGTAAACTGATACATGAAGATGAACTTAAACATTAGAAGATGAATATTGTAATTTTGATGTATGATAATTGAATGTGCTTCCTTAAAAACTTGTTTAATAGTCAAGTGAATTATATTATATACCTATTAGAAACATTTAAATAATATTTACCTATCCATGTCAAGACAATATAGTTTGTGAAGAGATATAGAAAAGTCCTAAATTATTTTATGATGTAAAGAACTCAACTTGAAGGGTCCATCATTGGGAGAGGAATAGTTTTTATACAATGGTTCATCTAAGTGAGTGAAGAAATAAGGACATGAAGGATAAACTATTTGAATACCCAAAAATAAGGGAGAGGATACTTGTTGGGAGTGAAAATACTACCCATGTTTAACAAATTAAAATATTGTGAAAACATCCCAATACCTAATTTTTTTATACAATGCATATTAAAAAAATGTAGTAGAGTGATTATGTAAAAACATAAATGGAACCAATGATGAATCCAAATTTATTAAAATAAAAAATAAAAAAACTAAACAATCAAGTCACCAAAGTGATGAAGAACATGTGATTGCATGAAAATAACCCATATGTTCATGTTCCATGGGTTTTTACATTAGAAGAGGAAAAACACATGTTTGATACCATGTGAACCATATGATTTCATATTAGTTTTTGTGAAAAATCAAAAACTATATTCACAAGAGATAGTTCAGAATTGACTTAGAATAAATACACATGATTGTCATAATTTGATAAATTTAATTCATGATAAATTATATTTATTTGAAAAATAATTATATGTAATTTTTAATAATATAAATGCTACTATGCATAGTTTAACAAAATTATTTATCAATTGTACTATATTATGTGCTACCTATAACAATAAATATCACATTCAATTATTATATCACATAAAAGTTTTAAAAATTGTACAAATATTTGAGATTTTACGAATCCATAATTTTTATTGAATAATTCAAATATTTCCTTTCTTAAATGGAATTTTTAATGTATTTATAAGCATTTAAAAATATAATTTGATGATATAATAATTATTGATATGTTAATGTTTGTTAGTAATATTATAATTGGGCCTCATCTAAATAGATACATTAAAATGAACTGAAATATTAAAAAATGAATTTTACACTTTTAATGGGTGACATAAAATGTTTTTGACTAAAAAGTTATTCAATATTAAATATAACTATTTTATACCCTTTGTATAATAGATTGAACAATGTGTACATGTGCATGTTATGAAAATATTATTTTTGGAGAAATATATGAAAGTCCCAAAATATTTTTTTAGAAAAAGATCTCAAAGTGAAGGATCCATGGTTGAGGGATACATGGTTTTTAAGACCATGGTTCATTCAAGTGAGTGAGAGGAGGAGGCCCACAAGGATGAACCCTTTGAGGTTTAAATTAATGTATGATAAAAAGGAAGGGAGAGTTACCCATTGGAAAAGTGAACACTATCTTATTTACAAAATAAGATTATTATGAGAAACTATGAATAACTCATATGTTTTATGTAATGCATATTGAAAATATTTTGTAGAGTGTTTATGTAAATACCTAAATGGAACCAATGATGAACACCAATTTAAATTACAGAAAGATCTTCAGGTTTTCAATAAAATGTTAAATTTGTGGTTGCATGAAAATAATGACATAATCCTCCTCCATGGGTTTTTATATCTAAGGATAAGAATAAATGTTTTATACCATGCAAACCATAATATTTATTTTTATGCAATAATAATTACTATATGGTTAAGAGTTATTCAATAATTAAAACAAATGAATAACAAAATTGGATATATGTAATTCTAAATTTTTTATATTTGTTATAAACATAATTCATTATTTTAATATATTAGTAATACATAAGATATTATATATAGTTTAACAACATTAATTGTCAATGGTGGTGTAGAATGTGCTACCTGTTATCCCTCAAAAATAGCTTTCCTTTTTAGGACAACATTTGAAATATTTTGGTCTTAGAGACTAAAATTGTATCTTCTATTTTCAAAATTTGTCTTATATATTCAGATTTCTCATTTTCAAAGCTTCTAAGAAAATCTACAAACTTTACAAATCAAGTTCAATTTATTTTACATGTTCAAAATCTACAGACTTTATATCTTCAGATTCTACAGTCAGGTTCATTTATACAGATTCAAAGATTTTTACAGGTGGTTTCAGTCAAAGGAATCAGTTTTTAAACACTTAGACATTTTTCAAAATTGTTTCAATGCCTTGGTTCGAATAGAAATCTCCATTGGCAAACATAATCAGCAAGTTCAACGTCTTTGGCAAGAGTTAAGCACTTCATCAAGGTTCAAAGTTTAATCATTTCAATTGGTTCATCAGCTTCCAAACATTTGGCCAAATCAAGGTGACTTAACTCGTTGAACCATTGAACCACTTTGATTCAAAGGTTCAACGAGTTCAAGGTTTAACGACAGGTTCAATCAAAGGAATAGTTCAATGGCTTGGTTTAACCAAGCAGTTCAATGCTGTATTTTACTTAGATGGTTCATTCCCTTTGTTTCAGCATCTTTTGGTTCGACCATTTGGTTCGTCAGTCGGTTCAAAGCCATGTTTAAACCATTGAACAAAAACTTGGTTCAACGTCTAGGTTCAATAGAAATATTCAACAGTAGGTTCATTCACTTAGTTTAACAATTTGGCTCATTGAATGGTTCATCAACTTTGTTTCAAAGGTGCTTGCCGCGCTTCGTTGAACCATTAAACCAGTTCAACGGATAGGTTCAATCAAATAGTTCAACTTTTGGTTCAAAGGCAAGTTCAAATATTTGGTTCAATGCTTAGTTCATCGGCTTGAACCATTGGCTTGAACCATTTTGGTTCAAAGCCTTGGTTTAACCAATTCGTTCAATATATTGGTTCAACGTCAAAGTTCACCGAATGGTTCATTCAATTTTTTTCGTTCAAAAGGACTTGGTGCGCTTCATTGGACCTTTGAATCGGTTAAACTAATGGTTCAATGCCAAGTTCAAAGGGGTGGTTCAATGCCAAAACAAGACTTTCTGAAGGACAAGTGCCCTTGGAAAGGGCACTTAATCAAGAAAAGCACCTTTTTAAAGGATTATTTCTTTTAAGTAAGCCAAAAGGTAGTTTTTGTAGATTTCTTTAAGGAAAAACCCAAAGAGTTGTTCAAATACATGACGAAACAAATTTTACCTAGACTTTTTGTCCATGTGAATTTTCTGTGGGACAAATGTTCACGGAATTACCCGTGGGGAAATTTCAACTCAAACATCTGGGATTTTTCCCCATGGATTTGTCCACAGGAATAAAGCTCAAGGAAACATTTGCTCATGATAACTATGAAAACAAAAGGGACTGCTAAAACAAAGGGCTGCCGAAGGATCCCAAAGCGTAGGTGCCCTTGCGGGGGACTCTCGACGATCAAAATAAAGGGCTCAACAAGGATCATTTCTCAAGGCCCAAAAGATTATGTCCAATTCATAAAAGTGTTAAGCAAAAAGTCAAAAGTTGAAAGAAGACCAAGAGGTGATGCCCACAAAGATGTCAAATTTAGCATAGCTGACTAGCTATTGGAAGCATATTGATAGGCATGTAAACATCAATTTTAAAGATAGTAAAATAACCTTTGATTTACAGACCTGAATGGACTTCTAGAATTCAAGACAAAAACTAGTTGAAAGCAAAGAAAGGCAGAACAATGGATGAATCCAGGACCCGATTCAATTAACTTAGAATGGAGGAACAATGAAGACAAGATCAGACTACCAGGTGGACATTGAAAGTTGTAATCTTTCAATTGCATGACTTGTTTATCTACATTGAGAAGATCAAATCGGTAAAAGGCCTCAAAGTTCCAACTTGTCTTCCTAACATTTCCCAATGCATCATGATGTATTATTGTTCTCGAGTCCTTCTTGAAGTGGCTATATAAGGGAATTTATTTCATTGTAAAGAGGATCTTCTTTTTGATAATCTAAATGAAACTCTGCTGAAATTGAGAGGCATCATTTAGACTTTGTGCTCAGTCTGTTAATCATATTCTGTTAATGAAAACAAGGGACATTTTCAGACTTTGTGCTATGATATCTTTTCTATTTCATTAATTTAATATACAAGATTAGTAAATTAGTCAGGAAGGTATCCTGAAGAAATCTACTATGGAGAGACTTTGTGCCCCCATAGCTGCCTTCAGTGTGTTTGCTTTTTCATTACTGTGTAAAGGACTTTGAGAAGACTTTGAACTTTCATTGCCCTTCGTATATCAATCTTGAGTATTTCAGGTGCAAGCTTTGTGTTGTTTCTTGATTTGTTGGTTCTCATACTCCCAGTTACAATCTACTTTAATTTCCAAGAGTATTCTTGTGGCTGGTTGAATAGTTTTTATTGAAAGAAGAGGAGAGATATCTATCATTCCCTTGAGTTTTTCCTTTGTTTTGCATACATCATCTTTGAAGAAAGAGAGATGGATGTCTAGTCCTACCCTTGAGTATTATTATTTTCTATTTATACATATACATAGTATATCCATGGGGAACCTCCCCTTGATGAGAGGAGAGAGCAGTCTCCTTCTGATGTGATAAACTCACACATTAGGATGACTAATCTTCTTTCTTTGGCTAATAAGACCTATTTGGTTTACCAGTATGCTGATAGATAAATTATTCAACCAACAGTTTTTGGTGACTCCACTGGGGATACCCATTATCCATTTATAGTCTATCCATTCCATTCACCTCCACACCAACTGGGAAAGAATGCACAGTTTAAAGCCTCAAGCTTTAACTGAAGCAAAGTCAAATCTTTTCCATTTTTGTTTTACAATATGACAAATTCAAGGTATACACGAAGCCAAAGGGCTAAAGGTGTCATTGATCCTGTCTTTGAGCTAGTATATCAAAGTGATTTTGATCTATTTCCTTCACCATCTCATCTCAAATGGAGCAAGAGCTTCCCTCCTAATAAAGCTAGATCCCCATTACCAGATGAAGTATCTACTTCTACTATTGATAAAGTTGTGCCTATAATTACCCCATTAAGATTTGTTATCCCTCCTTTTCAATATCTTATAATGGCAGTTCAAGGCCCTTAGGGTAATGTTTTTGGCCCTCTCAATCTTACTCCTCCTCTACATTTACTTGCACATAGTTCTAGGAAGAATTTCCCTAAATTATATGGTGATGGCAAAGTTCATCCTGATGAACACATTGCAACATTTAGTATAGCCTTTTGTTGAAACACTACAAGGCCCTGCTGCAGATTGGTTTTACCATTTACAAGCTCTATTTGTGACCAATTTGAATACCTTGAAAGCTAAATTTGAAGCAAGATTCAAACCTATAGAAGATGCACATACACTTCTGGGTCAACTTACACAAATGAAAAAAGAGCCACATGAGCCTATGAGAGACTTCATAGCTAAATTTGACAAGTTGAGAAATAGAATTCCTATGATTTTTAGACCTACAGCTGAAAATCTCAAATGCTTTTTCATTAATTCTCAGCTACCTGAAGTCAGTTTCCTCTTGAGATGTGCTGGCCAAATAGATCTTGCTGCAGCTCAACTTTTGGCCACTAAAGTAGAAGTTGATCTCATCTTAGTAGGGAAAATAGGAAGAAATCCCAATAGAAATAGAGCTTCATCATCTTTTGAATTTGCATCTATAAGCACCATAGATCTAATGATATAGAGATTAGCAAATGAACTCCTTGCCCTCAAAAAGCAAATGGCTCTAGGAATGTCTTCTGCTCCTACATACAAAAGGACATTCCAAAATCAGTCATATTGAGGCAATGTTGCTAGAACCCAAGGACAACAAAATCACCTTCCTCCTCCACAAGGAAAATTTTTCTTAGAAGCTCCTCCAACCAATTCAGTAATGGGATACCTTGAAACAGAATCAAAATTCTCTTATCAGCCTAAATTAAATCAAGAAAATGATGCTGATATCATTGAAAACAGTCAAGAAGAATCAGTTTGCGACTCCCACATTGGTTTCCTGAATTATCAAGATGAACCCAAAATCAAAGGAGAAGCTTCAGATGGATCATATGCAGTGTTTATCAGGTGTAAGAATCAATCAGCCTAGCAGGCTGATAAAGAAAAGATAGAAGAACAGCCATAGCTACCAGTCACAATTGTCAAGCATGGGATAGTTCTGCCCTTTCAACCAAAATATTTGATAATCACTCAAAAGGTAAATACATATGTTTCGCCTTCCCCTTCTTCTAATTCACAAACTAACCCACCTCCCATCCCTTTGAAAACACAAAAAGGTGAAGTACCTTTCTCTATACCTAGCTCGATTCAGCCATTTGATATAATTGACAATGTTAAAAAGACAAAAATATAGATGTCTAAATTTGAGTACTTGCAGTCCAATCTAGATCAACTAAACAAACTAGTCCAATATGTTAAAAATCAGACCATCCTTGCAGGATAAAAGGCCAAAAAATTAACCTTTGATTCTTCAATAGATATGCCTATTCCAAATAATCTGATTATTACTCCTCCAGCTGCTCCTAGAAAAATATAACCCTTCTATGTTTCCTTGTTAATTAATGGCCACAAGTTGAGTAACTATATAATAGACTCAGGTGCATCTGACAATGTCATGCCTACCAAAGTCACTGAGTCTCTTGGTCTCACATTGACCAAGACATTTGGTAGATGTTTCTCCATGGAGAATAAACAAGTTCCATTGCTAGGGCAAATCAAAGATGCCTAATTTGCATTTGCAGCCTTTCCAAATAAGAGGATTAAAATGACTGTATTAGTAGCTGACGTCCTAGCATCTTATGGCATTTTGCTTGGACAAAATTTATATAAGGACATGGTAGGAGAACTGAACATGGATCTATCTAAGGCAAGGATCCTTGTCCAAGGTGTGTTGAAAAGATTACTTCCTGAAAAGGAAGCAAAGTATGTAGTTACCAAGACATTAGCTCTTGAAGCTCAAATCCTCTTTGAATCCATAGGTATGGGTAATTACTTTTTATATACAGATCACGAAGAAAGACCCTCCATCTCTGATGAGGGAAAGTCTAAAATAAAGACAGTGTCTGATGAGATTTAGTCTCTAGAATTTGATAGTAGTTGTTCCTCTACTGCTTTTAGAGATGGAATTGTCTTGATATCTCCTCAAGAAGATATGTTCCCTTCATCTTATAAGTTATAATTCAGCAACACAAATAATATAGTTGAATATGAATCACTATTGCTAGGCATGAAGGTTGCTCAAAAAAGAGGCATCACGTTTCTTCATGCTAAAGGGCACACAGAATTAGTAGTCTGCCAAGTGAGAAATTCATATCAGACTAAGAATGAGAGGTTGTGCCATTACCGTAATCTTGTTTGGGACTAAATTGAAAGCTTTGATGCTTTCAACATTTCTTCCATTCTAAGAGAATCCAATGATAGAGCTGATGTAGTTGCTACTTCAGGAACTCTTTTAGTTCCTCATTCTAATTTTAAAGAAGCCAGATATACCGTTGAGTTGGTCTATAGGCCGAGTGTACCTGACAATGCTGATCATTGGCAAATTTTCAATGATGATAATCAAATCATTGCGTTCTTGGAACAAAAAGACATTTTTGAATAGCTATATTTTGAAGACAGCAAATCTCAGAAGTTTGAATTATTTTCTAAATCTAGTTCAGATGTAAATGAAGAGTTTTTATAGCTAAAAGGAAACAAAATTCCTAAAGGCTTGGTTTCTCTTGAAAAGCTATTCAACAAGCATGATAGATTTGTCAAGCAATAGTAGATAGATTTGAATTTCTCTCAGGGATTTGACCAAGTGAATCTGACCAATGAAGAAAATCTAAAAATGGTCAACATTGGTAAGTGTTGTACACCTGAAGAAAAATTCAAATTTACTTCTTTGCTCTATCAATACATTGATGTCTTGGCATATTCATACGAAGATCTGAAGCCTCTCAGACCTGATGAAATTCACCATCATATTCCTCTCAAGGCTAATTCAATGCCTTACAAGAAGAAATCCAGATAATACAATCCAAAAATTTTAGGTACAATTATGTCTGAGATTCAAAAAATGTTAAATGCTAGAATTATTTTTCCAATCCATCATTGTACATGGATTGCAAACTTAGTTCCAGTAAGGAAGAAAAATGGCAAATTTATATTTGTGTAGATTTCTAGAATCTGAACCAGTCATCTCTGAAAGACAATTACCCTTTGTCAATCATGGACCAAGTGCTTCAAATAGTAATAGGATCAGAAATGTTATCAATGCTAGATGGCTTCTCAGGCTATAACCAAGTTGAAGTTGCTGAAGTTGACTAACACAAGACTACGTTCATCATGCCTTGGGGTACATTTGCATATAAAAGAATGCCTTTTGGATTAATAAATGCTAGTGCTACCTTCCAGATAGCTATGGACATGGATTTTGATGATGAAATTGGTAAATTAATAGTTGTATATCTTGATGATTTAACTGTCTTTTCAAAGCGTCGATCTGATCATGTACTCCATTTGTAACAAGTGTTGGAGCACTGCCAGCAGAATGGTATTTCTTTGAATCCTAAAAAGTCTATTTTTGGAGTGACAGAAGGGAAACTCGTTGGACACATTGTGTCCAAAGAAGGCATAAAGATTGACTCAGACAGAGTCAAGTCTATCCAAGAGCTAAATTTGCCTTTAAGTAAGAATGTTGTTCACTCCTTATTCAGAAAAGTGAATTTCTTATGGAGATTCATCCCCAAATTTGTTGAGAAGACAAGACACATTGTAAACATGATGAAAGAAAAGACTACCTTTAGATAGACCAAAGAAGGCAAAGCAGCATTTTAGGATATCAAGGTTGCTATTGCTCACACCCCTACCTTGGTCTACCCAAATTATCACAGAGATTTCATTATATATAGCTATGCATCTGAGCATACTCTTTCAGTGATTCTTGTCCACCAAGACAAATAAGGTATGGAATCGCCTATTTCTTTCATGAGTTGCCCTCTAAAAACTCATGAAATGAAGTATTAAAATATGAAAAAGCACACCTATGCCTTGGTAAAAGCAGTCAAACACTTTCACTTCTATATTCTGAATTCACATACTACTGCCTTAGTTCCTGACAGTACAGTCAAATCTATATTAACTCAGCAGGAGTATGGCACAAAGAGAGGTAACTGGATTGCAAGGATCTTAGAATTTGATCTAGATATCAAGCCAACAAAGCTGGTTAGAGGTAAGGGCCTTTGTCAATTAATGGCTGACAATAAGCTAGAAGATACACAATGTGAAGAAATTGAGGTTGAAAATGTGCCAATAGTCCTTTTTGTCTCCACTACTAACGAATGGTACTTAGATATTACACATTTTTTGACTTATGGTGAATGTCCTGCTCATTTGTCTTACAAAGAGAGGAGAACTATAAGATTGAAAGCTGCCAATTTCATCCTTTGGAACAATGACATATATAAAAGAAGCATAGATGGAGTTTTCCTTTGCTATGTTGATAAAGAAAAGCAGACCCAACTCTTGAAATCTTTCCATAATTTAGCATGTGGAGGACATTTTTTTGCCCCTGTGACTGCTCACAAAATTTTCCAAGCCAGGTATTATTGGCTGACTCTGTTCCAAGATGCACATAAGTGGGTAAGGAAATGTGAACTTTGCCAGCAATTTGTTGGAAGACCCAAGTTGGTTGCTTTGCCCCTCAAGCCAGTAATCATAGAGGAACCTTTCCAGTAGTGGGGACTCAATTTTATTGGGACAATAAATCCATCTTCAAGTGTTGGACATGATTATGTCCTTATAGAGACTGATTATCTCACTAAGTGGGTAGAAGTAATCCTGACAAAGCATGCTACTTTAGAAGTTGTATGTAACTTCCTGAAAGAGAATATCATTTCTAGATTTGGAGTCCCACTCAAAATTGTTACTGATAATGCAACTTGTTTCACCTCTCATGAAATTATGCAATTCTATTTTAATTATGGAATTACACTCTCTCATTCTTCTGATTATTTTCTTTAAGGAAATGGACAAGATGAGTCTAGCAATAAAAATTTGGTAACTATTATCAAGAAGCTTGCAGATGAGAATCAAAGGACAGGGCATAAAGCATTAGTGGATGCTCTGTAGGCTGACAGGATCATGCCAAGAAGGGCAATTGGTATGTCTCCTTTTCAACTTCTCTACGGGATTAACACTGAGATACCAATCACCTTAGAGTTACTAGCATTGAAATTGGTTAAGGCCATTGAAGATCAGACATATGAGAGCTCTCTTGATAAAAGAATCATGTGTCTGACTCAGTTGGAAGAATAGAGAACTATGGTGGTGGATAGAATTGTTGTTCATCAAAATTTGATAAAGAAAATTTTTGATCAGAAGGCTAGATATCATGACTTCTAGATTGGGGATAAAGTTTTGTTGTGGGACAAAAGAAGAGAGCCAAAAGGGATGCATGGAAAGTTTGACTCCCTTTGGAGAGGCCCATTCATAATTCATCAACACATGGGTTAAAATAGCTTTTTGTTGAAATACCAAGATGGCACGCTCTTTTCTCTACCCCATAATAGGCAGCATTTGAAACACTTCAATTCTTGAAGTATCAGATAATTCCCTCTGTATATATGTATATTTGTACAATTTTAATTTGTATTTTGTTTGTTTTCATTTTTGATGCCTTTCATTTCTAGAAAGCATGACTCGAAAGCCCGATGGTACACTTGAAGACACTGGAGATTTCGGATTCTACTCCTTTCAATTTGTTTTACAATTAATAGGAGTTCCCCAACTGGAGCCAGTTGTTGTCCCTCAAAAATATATTTCATTTTTAGGACACCATTTGAAATATTTTGTTTTTACAAACCAAAATTGTATCTTCCATTTTCAAAATTTGTCTTAGATATTCAGATTTCTCATTTTCAAAGCTTCTTAGAAAATCAATAGACTTTGCAAATCAAGTTCAATGGATTTTACATGCTAAAAATCTATAGACTTTATATCTTCAGATTCTACAGGTAGGTTCATTTATATAGATTCAAATATTTTTACAGGTGGTTTTAGTCAAAGGAATCGGTTTTCAAACACTTATTCATTTTCCAAGATTGTTTCAATGCCTTGGTTCGAACAAAAATCTCCATCAATAAACACCAGCAGCAAGTTCAACATCTTTAGCAAGAGTTAAGCACTTCATCAAGGTTCAAAGTTCAACCGCTTCAATTGGTTCATCAACTTCCAAACATTTGGCCAAATTAGGGTGACTTAACTCGTTGAACCATTGAACCACTTTGGTTCAAAGGTTCAACGAGTTCAAGGTTCAACGGTAGGTTCAACCAAAGGAATAGTTTAATGGCTCAGTTTAACCAAGCAGTTCAATGCTTTATTTCATTCAGATGATTCATTCCCTTTGTTTCAGCATCTTTTGGTTTGACCATTGGGTTCGTCAGTCAGTTTAAAGCCTTGTTTGAACCATTGAACCAAAACTTGGTTCAACATCTAGGTTCAATAGAAAGATTTAACAACAGGTTCATTCACTTAGTTTTACCATTTGGCTCATTTAATGGTTCATCGGCTTTGTTTCAAAGGCGCTTGGCGCACTTTATTAAATCGTTGAACCGGTTCAATGGATAGGTTCAATCAAATGGTTCAACTGTTGGTTTAAAGGCAAGTTTAAATATTTTGTTCGATGCTTAGTTCATCGGCTTAAACCATTGGCTTGAACCATTTTGGTTCAAAGCCTTGGTTCAATTGATTGGTTTAATATACTGGTTCAACATCAAAGTTCATCCAATGGTTCATTTGGTTTTTTGGTTCAAAAGGACTTGTCACGCTTCATTAAACCTTTGAACCAGTTTAACTAATGGTTTAACTCCAAGTTTAAAGGGGCGGTTCAATGCCAAAATAAGACTTTTCGAAGGACAACTACCCTTGCAAAGGGCACTTAATCATGAAAATCACCTTTCTGGAGGATTATTTCTTTTAAGTAAGCTGAAAGGTAATTTTTTATATTTGTTTAAGGCAAAACCTAAAGACTTGTTCAAATACTTGGCAGAATGAATTTTACCTAGACTTTTTGTCTGTGGGAATTTTTTGAGGGACAAATGTCTGTAAAATTACCTACGATGAGATTTCAACTCAAACACCCATTGTTTTTCCCCAAGGATTTGTCCATGGGAATAAAGCTTGGGGAAACATTTGCTCATGATGACTGCCAAAACAAAAAGGACTGCTAAAACAAAGGGCTATCGAAGGACCCCGAAGCGCAGGTTCCCTTCTGGGGGACTCTCGGCGGTCAAAATAAAGGGCTCAACAAGGATCATTTCTCAAGGCCCAAAAGGGTATGTCCAATTTAGAAAAGTGCTAAGCAAAAAGTCAAAAGCCAAAATAAAACCAAGAGGTGATGCCCACAAAGACGTCAAATTCAGCATAGCCGACTAGCCGTTGGAAGCATATTGACAGGCATGTAAACATCAATTTTAAAGACAATAAAATAGCCTTTGATTTATAGACCTGAATGCATTTCTAGAATTCAAGACAAAAACCAGCTGAAAGCAAGGAAAGGCAGAACAATGGATGAATCTAGGACCCGATTCAATTAACCTAGAATGGAGGAATGATGAAGACAAGGTCAGACTGCCAGGTGGACATTGAAAGTTGTAATCTTTCAATTGCACGATTATTTTATATACATTGAGAAGATCAAATGGGTAAAAGGCCTCAAAGTTCTAGCTTGTCTTCCTAACATTTCCCAATGCATCATGATGTATTACTATTCCTAAGTCCTTGAAGTGGCTATATAACGGACTTTCTTTCATTGTAAAGAGGATCTTGTTTTTGACAATCTAAACAAAACTCTACCAAAATTGAGAGGCATCATTGAGACTTTGTGCTCAATCTGTTAATCATATTATGTTAATGAAAAAAAGGGAATTTTATAGACTTTGTGCTATGATATATTTTCTATTTCATTAATTTAATAAGCAGGATTAGTAAATTAGTCAAGAAGGTGTCATGAAGAATCAACTGTGGAGAGACTTTGTGCCCCCATAGCTGCCTTCAGTGTCTTTGCTTTTTCATTGCTATGTAAAGGACTTTGAGAAGACTTTGAGCTTTCATTGCCTTTCATATATCACTCTTGAGTATTTTAGGTTTAAACTTTGTACTGTGTCTTGATTTGCTGGTTCTCATACTCCCAGTTATGCTCTACTTTAATTTCTAGGAGTATTCTTGTGGCTGGTTGAATAGTTTTTCTTGAAAGAAGAGGAGAGCTGTTTGTCATTCCCTTAATTTTTTCCTTTGTTTTGTATACATCATATCTGAAAAAAGAGATATGGATGTCTAGTCCTACCCTTGAGTATTATTATTTTCTATTTATACATATACATAGCATATCCATAGGGAACCTCCCCTTGATGAGAGGAGAGAGCAGTCTCCTTCTAATGTGATAAACTTACACATTAGGATGACTAATCTTCTTTCTTTGGCTGATAAGACCTATTTTGTTTACCAGTACCCTGATAGACAAAATATTCAACCAACACTACCTACAAAAATACACATCTCTTTAAAATGTGACAACACACAAATGATTTAAAAATTATCTAAATATTCAAGATGTTTTTAATACATCAAAATTTATTCAATAGTTGAACTCTTTCTATTTCATTAATATATTATTTAATTTATATATAAGATTTTAATCATGTAATTTAATAATATCATAATGATTGATATGTTAATGCGTGTTACTAATATTTATAAATGGGCCTTATACAAATAGATGAATGAAGATGAACTGATAATTTGTTAGACAAATGTTTCACTTTTAATATGTGACATTAAAATATGATTCCCTCAAAATTTATTCATTTATCAAAATAACTAACTTATACACATCATACAAGAGATTGAATAATGTGGACCTATCCATGTAAGGAGAGTATTCTTTTTCAATATATATATATATATATATATATATGG
Organism: Torreya grandis; assembly: GCA_037957365.1. Lineage (NCBI taxonomy): Eukaryota > Viridiplantae > Streptophyta > Pinopsida > Cupressales > Taxaceae > Torreya > Torreya grandis. The sequence goes on from JARHVA010007048.1 coordinate 134,904, forward strand.
AAGTACTAAAATAGTTTTTGAGGTAAATAATTTTATTTTAGGGGTTCATGGTTTACTAGTAAATGTTTTTATGGCCATGAATCATGGAAGTGAGTGCTTACCTCAATTGCATAAAAAATCTCCATGATTATGGGGGATAAAAAACATGAATCCTTTGAATGTAGAATATTAGAGGCTTAAGGAACTTCAAATGGAATAAAAAATACAATTTAAAGGTAAAATAATTTTTTTTTATCTAAAAGGTTGTATGAATTTTAATTAAATAAGGATTGCATCACTGATCAAAACATGTTTTATTTATAGTTTCTAAACAATGGATTTCTTTGCATTTTATGTTGCACACAACTTTGAATTTACATTAGAATAGATTGAGATGTATGATGAAAAAAATAAAAAAGAATATGAAAAGATGGGTTTTTATATAACATGCATGTTGAAAATACTACTCAAATACTTATTATTTACCATAAACTAAAATGGCTAGATAGATTCTCATAGCATTAGCTAAAAACCAATATTGAACATGAAGTAATCAAAGAGAAATTAAGGGGATCAGTAGGTGATATACAAACTAAAGAGTTCAATGAACATTATTTTTAAATATTTCAAATCCTTGAATCTATTTGGTTTATGTTTATATGAATTAAGGTAACATGATAAAAAGTAATGTGGATTAGTGGTCATCTTTTTTTGCATCAGAAACATTGATGAGAAGAAATTTTATGATTTTAGAATTTATAGAACATTTGATGCACAATTTCACTCTCATGCATATGACAAAAATTCAATCACAAGTACAATTTATTATTATGGAGTGTTGGAGGATATAAGAGATCTTGATTTCATTTCTTCCTAAAAATATTTTTCATGTTGAATGATATAGGATCATCAAGGCAGGCCTAAATAACTAATTTTTAACATGAGAATATATTCAATATGTCAAATAAATATAATTTTTAATAAAATTCTAAAACATATGTGTGTTTAAATCAATGAGATCAGCTATTTCTCATCTTAAGTTAAGAACAACTTGGTTTGTATTTTTAGATAAATTATAATCTAAGGGGATAAAAATTAGTCTTTGATGAAGACATTGAAAGACATGATATACTTGAAGAGGTAGAAGATCCACCTGAAGACATATATGACCAAGAGGAAGATGTTTAGAGCATGACTATTAATGATGAATATGACCAAGGTTATGATAATGATGAGTTTACTATTGATGTTTTTGGTTTTACCGGGGTATTTATCATACCATTTTCTTTAATATATGTTTGTCAAATACCAGCCAAAATTAAGATTCAATCATATTTTTTCACGGGATTAATTTTTATGCCACATGGGTTGTTTCTATAATTAATAAAATTACTATGTTGTCTATTGAAATTCATGATCCTATTATACCCACTAATGCATCACATATTAGTCCACATATAATATTATATCAAATATTTTTTGAGAGATTTATTATATTGTTTTTGATATTACACTTTTTTGATATTTGTGTTTGTGAAATATAAGACAAAAATATTAACTACAATAATCATGCAATATGTTGGCGTGAAGTTTCATGTAATGTGGTATATGTCTATAATATAAACTCCTAACATGAGAGATCTATAAAAAATTCAATCCCATACCAACAATCTACATTCAACATTATAACTCCTAGTATGCCACTTCCATTAAGCACACCCAAATATGATGTCATTGCACCTTAATTAAGGAAAACCTCTTCAAGTTTGGGTTCTATCTAAATTCACCCTCAAAGAGTAGAACATGTTTCATTAAGAAGTATCATAGAATCATAATCAAAATTATTAAGGCTCTTACTAGTACTCCAAAAATTATTGAATGTAGACAAAAACTAATTAATAAAAATCATCTATGGGAGAGGACATTACTATAAAATACAAGGATTAATGCACATGAAAAGATATTTTTCAATAATATTGTGGTAATTTTAGTTGTGCAATTAAATTAGTACATATTTTTAATTAGTATTACTGTAAAAATTTTAATTAGTACATATTTGAATATTTTTATTTTTTGTTTTTAGTTCATAATAATTTTTCAAATGTTAATGTTTACAATGGTCCTAAAAATTTATTATTGTTTATTTTTTAGTCCACCTTTTATTTCATTGTTTGTGTTTATAAAATTATATTCATATATTATATATTTTATTCTATGTTTGGCTAGTTTCTAAACAAATGATCATTCATGTTGTAATGTAGGATATAAATGTTGTGTCCCCTAATGTACCTATAAGGAAATATACTTCAACTACTAAGAATACAACAATAACATTGTTGAGTGCAAAGGGAAAGAAATAGGTTTAAATCTTACTAAACTCATAAAGAAATGTATTAACTGATGAAATGGGATTAAAATATTCAAAATATTCAAGTATTAATGTAGAATTCATATATCGAAGTGGATTGAAAAAAAAATTAATTCACATAAAAATGAACTATTTGAAGATGCATAATAGATTTTAAAAATTATAATTTTAATAAGATTGCAATCATGGATAATTCATGGAAAAAATCTCATTTTAAAATATAAAAATAAGGTCTAATATAATAAAATAC
>JARHVA010007048.1:142500-162500 GCA_037957365.1 Torreya grandis
GGGTTTATGGAAGCCTTCATGTATCTGAGCTTTTCATAGTGGATTTTGTTTATCTCTACTAATTTACATCCGTAATTGTGTGCATGACTATAATAGTTTAACTAGGAAGGCATTTAGGGCAATCTAGCCCTTCTTCATTTTCATTGAGTGATTTAGTGTTTATGTTAATGTATGCTTATAAACAATAAATATTAATCACAATTTAACTAAATATAATAACCAATAAGTATAAATCCTTTTTTATTTGTGTGGTAGATATACATAATTGAAGTGAAAGAATTTAATTTGATTTTATGGAGAATTTTATGACAACTAAATTATGTGTGTCCTTGTTTCTTTTATACTAATATATTAATATGGTAATTCTAAGGACTTCTACTCATATAAAGATTGATCTCTAATGTAAAACATGAATTGGATTCTATTTATTTTTGGTATGTCATAATCAAAAAAAATATTATAATATATGTATATTAACTTCTTTTTTGTTAGAAGATTTATCATCCCATTCTATTTCAACTTTCAACTACTTGAAGCCTTAAAACCAAAAAACTTGTCAATATGTAATCTTCCATGTGTTTTCTATTATGAAAGATTTAAATGTCCATTGAACTTTTTTATTTCCAAATGGATGTGATTGATGATTTTAAAATTAAATGTTTTATTTAATGAATTTTTGTTGACTATTTGAATAGACAAAGGCTTTGTAATGATAAAATAAATTATTTTATTACTGAAAACTAAAGCATGGAAAATAAATAATGGAAATTTTATTTTATTTTTAATTTTTTAATTTAAGATATGCAAGTACTGATGAATATTAAGCTTAAATTAAATTATGTACGTACACATTTTTGCATAATTTTACAATTGTAGAATCTATAGAAATTTAACTAGTGATTAATGAAAATGAGTTTGTTCAATTTTTTTTAAATTAGTACAAATATAACGAAAATAATAATTTATATTTTAGATGTGTAAATGAAGCTAAGGCTATAACTTTAAATTTTCAGGCATGAAAATGATATTTTTGAATTCTAAAAATCAAAATTTGGATACAAAGATGAATGTGAATTTTATTTTTTTTGTTTGATTTGGATACAACTAGATATAATATGATTTTAGATATTACGTATATTTAATGGAATTTTTTTAGAAAAATTTCAAAAGAATACAATAATAATAAATATATCTACAGATTTAATTCTCTATTATTTTCTATGAAAGTGGGTGTAATATTTATGTGATTCTGTGTATACTAGAAACTAATGTAAAAGATATTTATTTTTTTAAAATTAAATATCATTTTTATTATATAAATATAAATCTAACATGAAAAACTAAAAAGATTTCTTGTTAATTATATGCAAGGTAAACTATACAAGACTAAATTTTTTCCAATACAAAAGAGTATCATAGATGCTTTTATTTTATTTTTTTAAAACTTTTATATGTAAAATAAACTATTTAAAATAAACAATCTAATGTAGCAAGTGAAAAAATTAACAATAAAAAAATTTAATTCCCAAACCTAACCAAAAAATAGGATAGAGGGAGAATATGACATAAAAGTATCTCGAAATGTTTAACTATTTTTATATATGTTTTTTATGGTTAAAGGAGTAGAATAGTATATGAACATAGATGCATAAAATTATTCTAGATCAGACCAATTAATTTAAAAACTAGATAAATTAGTATTCTAAAATAAAGTGATGAGTTATGCTAAATATATAAATTTCACTCAAACTAGTAGTTTCATTGCATAAAAACAAATAAAGGATAACATTTAACCTATTTTAAAATGTGTAGGTAGATATAATAAGTACATAGATCAAAAAATATAGGGATAAGATGAGGATCCTACCATCACATTATATAAATATTATTTCTACAGGCTTGAACACTTGTGTCAATGCTTTTATCATAATGTCAATGCAAATGTTCTATATGAAATATTCACTTTATTATTATTATAACAATTATATCCTTTTGGGTTTTTTATCACATTTTTGGTGATGTATTTTATTTGTGCCCACAAGCTATTGATGCTTTTATTTAGATCAAAACTTAGCTCTTTGCCTTAGGTTTTTCTACATTACTAAAAATGTGTTAGTGGGCTCAAAGTGTTGATATGAACTCATGGATGCAACTATTAATGAGAATTTTATCTATATATATATATATATATATATATATATATATATATATATATATATATATATATATATATATATATATATATAATACTCCAATGATGGCATCATACATATGTAGGTGTCCCCGATTTGTTAGATTATGTGTACATAATAGTGAAATATATTATATGTAAAACAAATGCTATGATCTAGCTTGTAACTTTAAAAATATTGATCATTGGTAATTATTTTAGTGATTCACACTTATAATAGGACTACACCTATGACTTGTATGAAAATATTTGAGAATATGGAAATAGAACATCATTATTTAATTGATTTAGTGATCTTGAATATGTGCTTAATTAGTATTTTATAGATTGATAATTTTTAGGATTATATTTATATCTATACTACACAATTTAAAAATATATCACCAAAGGGTTAAATAAAATAAATGGTTTGACCCAAAGTATTTTAAATATTTTTAAATTAGATGTATTTTGAGCATTGGATAGTCAAAATAATATTGGCAATCACATCTATACAAGTGTCTTGTAGGATAGGAAGTTGTTGAGGACATGAAACTGATAATGAATGGTATATATCTAGATTTAAGATTTATGTATAGTGTATGATATATGGGTGATTGGAAATTGATAGGTTCAGACCATAATATAAATAATTAGGTAGAACAAGATGGTGAGTGAGAACCCTTTAGAAAAAGGGAGGTATAAAACTAAAGGGTAAAGTACTGATAGGTATTTGTCAAGTATACAAGATTGACATATTGTATAAATCAGATTTAGGTATATAATTCCACTAATTTAATCTAGTAATGCATAAAAAATAAATTACTAGTTTAAAGGAAATAAATGTGTACCTTGGTGTGTATAACACACATTGACTTTATTGTAGCTTACTTTGAGTATTTTAATAGTATATAACCTATAAATAAGAACATGTTCTAGTGTAACTGATTACATATAATATAAAATGTTAAATATTTAAAACGAAAGGCAACAGGGAAGGAATAAACCTATGTGTCGATGCATCTATGTTATCGTTTGGTGCTTTAACTTTTTAGATATGGTTCTTTATGAAGCACTAGAACTCAAAGTGTTTAAAAATTAACTTTAGAGATTTGTAGAATGATAATATAAGGTAATTATAAATCTAATACATTGCAAGGTTGATTTGTGACATAGTTATTGAGATCATTGAAACTCAGTCACACAACTCAAGTGATAGTACAATCAAAGCCATGTTAGATGGTATAAGAAAATCAACATAAAAAATATAAGTAGTGTTTAGACATTGAGGGGATTGAAGATAAATAAAATTAATAAAGGGATCCAACTATTTCAAATAAAAAAAGATGAAAATGGTTTTTCCTAGTGAAAATGATGTTTCTTGGTAAATATAGTTAAAGAAATTTATGTATATTTATAGTTTTTGGTGCACTTTCATTGCATATGAACCTATAATGTGTCTTAATATGAAGTACGCATAAAAATGTAGCATTTTATTTTTAAATATTTATAATATCTATTAAAATATGACATACTTTGTCTCAAATACGTAAAACCTCATGCAATGTATAGGATTCTGACCCAAGTGTATATTTGAATCATGTCAAATGTAATGAAATTCTAAATTTTTTGACAGTTATATAAATATGGAGGTCATGTCTCAATGACATGTCCCCAATAATATGGCCCACTTTTAAGATTATTTAAATGAAATAAGGGAGTTACCCTACCTTAAAATGTAAGATAAATATATAATATATGTATGAATCATGTATTATATAGGAGTAACACATCTAATTAGATATATCAATGAATCTTATAGTATGTGATCAAAATAAACCCTAAATTTCATGATATGTATCATGTCAACATCTGTAAATTAATAGTATAATTTGAATTAAAAAATAGTAACACACACAAGAACACTCAATGCCATGCAAAATTGGTTGAAGGATATTGTGAAAAAGGAACATATTTGAATGAAACACACTCAAAAGAATGGCATATTGAAATTTACAAATAGAAAAATAAAGAAACAATGGAAAAATAGCCAACAAGTAAGTAATTTTTTTAAAAGTTACATAAGTAAGATGATAAGAAGTAAGAAAAAGACACTCATGGAAGTGACAATGTGAAAAAATGAAATATAAGTAACCAACATAAGTATATCGTACTAGTCCATACATGTATGTGTTAGTAAAAATTCCATGTAATATAACATATCAAGTACACTATGAAAAGTTTAAAATATGAGCAGAGTCATGTGTAAGAATTAGTATTTAATTTTAACATTATAATGGAAAGGTGATCATAAAATAATATAACATTCATTAATTATGATCAAGGAATTAAATTCCCTCATCACATTATTCAATGTGGGAAGAGGAAAGACTGAATATATTTGCATGTAAGCATCATATGACTGGTGTATGCATGTATAACATGGAAATAATAATGAAACATATATGTGCATATAAAATAAACTATATTATATATAGTAACAAAAATCAAGCAACATAGATGCCAAGGAGATAGTAGTCATGTGAATGTTTAATATTTTTGTATTATTTGAATGTATTTTTTATTTTATTAATTAGTTTATGTTTATTTATACTTCTTTTTAATTTTTTTAAATTTAAAAAGAGGATAACCTATGATCTCATATAATGTATTCTCATAGATGTCTCCAAAATCATAATATGGTACTTGAAACAAGTGATACTTCCAAGGAGCACATATAGTTGTCATATCTCAAACTGTTTAATATGTGGTATTTTTTATATCATATGAATTTATGGTCGTAAATAGGTTTTATAAGGAGTATGGGTTTTTGGAACCCAATTTTTAGTTCTATGTGTTTTTTTGGGTGCACATGTGATTGGGACATGCTTATTTTCTCTTAGTAACTAGATGTACCATGTAGATGTAGAAGAAGATTTTGTTGGAATCCATTGTGTATCTCTAGTTAAATAGTTTATCAAGTATGGGTTAAGTAGGAAATGGTATTTATTATTGCTTACCATTTCATTAATGAATAACCTTATTGGATTGAATAATTAGCTATATGGGTAAAAATGTCTCTTGGTCAAGTGGATGATCATATGTAATTCTAGTTATTGTGACTACCTAGTTAGTATGAATGTATTTAATACACCCAAGTTATTATATAGGGTTTATGTATCCAAATTATTCCAAATAAAAAATGACTGACTCGATTATAAGGTAAAAGTAGAAAGTGAGTAGCCATATGTGAGGGAGCAAATTATAAAGATAAATCAATCTCACCAATAACATGTTATGATATACCATCAAATGGTTTAACCATTTCGGTGGATGGGTGTAAATCACCATGTTTATATCTCAAATGTGTAAGTAAATTCATGATATATACATTATTTCTATCACTATCATTAGTGATAACACTATATAAAAGTTGACTATCAATGTATTCTCGAATAAATAATGAGTAAAAATATTAGTCATCATCCATAATTTAGTTGTCATAAAATGTAATAGAGGGTATCTAAAACATAATAGGTATTGTGTGTATCTAAGTTCCAATACTCCAAATTAATGTGCAATGACAATGTGATAGAGAAGGATGTGATTTATAAGGAATTTTCACTTATGGATCTTTCTTATAATGATCTTTCCATGGATTGTTAAATATATTATGATTCTGATGGTCACTATGAACCTAAATCCTTTGAGAGATCATTAAAAATAATATATTCGATATCAATACGATCTTAGATATTATATTTTAAGCTACAAAATATATTATAAAAATTCCAAGGGCCCTGCTAATAGTTATAATATACATTAACATCACATCATTTTGGTAGAGGTAAACTCATATCAACATCTATGTGAGGATGGAGAGATATTAGATGGCACTATACAATCTTATTAATTATCAAAACTACAGACTCATGTGATCTTGTAAATTACCTCTTATATGCATTAAATAAGATTATCTAGTTGTGATGTTTTGACATTGAATTAACTATTGTATTTTTTTCTTTTTGATGTTATCTATGGTCTACCTTATAACTTGGTTTAATTCAAAACATGGTGTTAGATGTAGTCAGTATTTTTTCTACACACCTAATCTTGTTCAATTAAAATAGGTTTCACTTCATGATCTCATTTAATATTAAATTAATCATCAAAATATTTTAACTTATTGAAAATAATGGACTCATCTCATGGGGAAGCAAACTTTTCTTAAATATTCTTGAAGCTCTTTATCTTCCATTGGATTTGTCATTTTTACCAAAGAAATTATGTATCTCAAAACAAATTCATTGATAGGTTCAGTGGTTCCTTGTCTGATCTAATAAATTTGGGTGTATAGCATTTTTTTAGTGATGTTAATAGATAAATGTGCTAGAAAGTCATTTACTAGGGATTTGAATTCCTTCACTATTTGGATTAGTAAGTCATAGAAATGGTTAAACGCAAAGTCTTTTAGGCTCATTGAAAATAATTTGGTGAAAATTTTATCATTTAAATCATAATCAAGGAATCTCATATAGAAATATCTAAGATGATGTTTAATATCACCCTTTTCATCATAGACTCTGAACTTGGGTCAATAAAAACTAGTTAGAAAAGGGTGTAGATATATCGAAGGTGATAGAGGATTATGTAATACATCCTTTGAAACAATAACATGATTTTATTTTAAATCATTTTATTTAATTTTGGTAACCATAAATTCTATTGTTTTTATAACATGGATAAGAGTTTACGTTGTAACCCATTTGTGATTAAGATTTGAGTAGCCACGAAAGGGGATGAAAGCATAAATTGTATTAATGTAGGAATTAGATCTTGTAATTGGGTTGAAATATTAATTATTTACATGGAGGATATAGCAATAGTTATTTTAATGTTGGGGAACAATGGTTTGAAAATGCATCTCATACGCCCACTAGATATAATAGGCAATATTGTGGTCAAGGTGATGGAAATGAGAAGGGGTGTGTTACAAGCATATACAATAGCCCTAATATTTTTATCAAAAGATAGATATATTTTTTCATTAATACATTTTGTCCTTTTAGTTTCTAATTTATTATTCAGAATCTTATGGAGATATTTAGGATTTGATATAATGCACTCTCAAAAAAATGAAATATATTTAACTTGATTATGGTCAACATGGTCAATTAAATTATGCTCATGTGTTTCATTGACTTGATGATCAAATTCATCTTCTATGAGATATTTATTACTATGTAGTTTATTATTATAATGGGCACTCTCATTATTAGCATAATTTTACATCATATTAGCTTCGGACTTTTAGGTGACCCAAGAAGTAACTCATGATATTCAATATGAAATCTACCTAATATAGGTCTATGCCTAGGATGAATTCAAATTAAAAAATAACATGAATAATTACAACAAGTATAACCACTAGGAGGATTAAAACAATATACCAAGATGGGATTCACATGAGAATACACAACAACTAGGTTCACTAAATGTTTAACCCTTCTATTGATATGGTTTATTTTTGGTCAAAATATTAGAATATGTTATGCACAAGGATGCATGAAAATATTCTATAGAAGGCCAACTAATTTAAAACTAATATAAATAAATATTATGAATTAATGTGCTAAGTTATGATAAATATAAAAATTACACTCAAAATAGCATTCTAATTACATAAATACAAGGAAGGTATAATACGCAGCACATTTCCAAATGCATATTGAAATATGAAAAGTAGAGAGGTTGAAAAGGCATGGACAAGATTAGTATCAATTCGTTAGATTATTGAAATGTTATTTCTATAGGCCTAAACACTTTATTCTACTTGTGGACACTTTCATCACTGATTCTCTCATAATCCCAATGTAGTCATCGTATATGGAATATTCAATATAGTAAAAAGTGACCACCTTGATCCTTGTAAGTTTTATGTCATATTATTTTTTGATGTTTTTAATTTGTGTGCATACGTTGTTTGTGACTATATGTGGATCAAACCATAGATTTTCACCTTAGTTATTTTTATCTTGTCAAAAATAGGTTAGTGGGCTTACAGTTTCAAGCTAAGCTTAATGACCCACTATCAATGAACATTGCCTACATAACCAATACTCTAAGGAGGGCCTCAGACATATTTAGTTCTACCTAAGGTGTTGGATTATGTATGAACAAGGGTTAAATATACTATATGCACAAAATTCATGTAATGATCTAGGTTTTAAATTGATAAAAATGTATCATGTTATATTATTGAGTATTTAAGACCTATAATATGATTAATTTAATGACTTAAATATAAATATGGAAGAATAGGGTATGATAACTTAGTTGAGAAAATGTTTGAGTGAGATTCAGTATGTAATTTAATAGTATTTTATATATGAATAATTAGCTATTTTATATTTATACCACACATTTTGAAAATATATCATGGAAAGGTTAAACAAAAAATAGACTGACCCATATGATTCAAAATATTTTCAAATTAGACACATTTTGAGGACTAGATAGTTGACAAAAATCTTGACACTTACATTGATACAAGTGACCCTATGTGGGAAGAAAGTGATAGAAATGTTATTGAGTTATTGAGGATATGAAACTAATAGTGAATGATATATATCATTTGTTAGTATTTCTTTAGACTGTATTATATTTGAGTCATTAGAAATGATAGGGTCAGAATATAAGATAAATAATTAGGTAGAATGAGATGGTGAATGCAAGCCTTTTTGTAGTAATGAGATATATAATGAAAGGGTAAAAATATGATAGGTGTTTGTCATGTATACAAGATTGAGATACTATATAAATTACTTTTTAGTATCTCTAGGCAAGAAAAACAAAAAATTAAATGAAAGCATCATCACAAAATGGAGAAAAGATGTATTTGGAATGTGGATAGTTTATCATGGAAAAAATATTCTTGTGCTAAAAATTTATGAGTTTTATTTGTCCAATTCATATGGATTACCATAAGGGTTTTTTGGATTCAAGCTATTTTTTCAATGGAATCTACAAAGGGTAAATTATAGCTCTCAAAACATGTATGCTTATTTACAAGGTAATCTTACGACATGAGATTTAAGTTAAAATGAGTTATTTGTAAAAAAATGAGAATATGTCACATGAGTATATTATATATTTTTTAGGATCTTAATGGAATTAAATTAGAGTTTGTTAAAACTAGCTTTGACATGAATATGAGTGAATTGGAATAGTAGGAAAGTAAGTGAAAACTAATTAGAGAAAAAATAAGAGGTTTAACATGTAAAATGGGTGTACATATAGTTATTTTTTTTTAAAATGAAATATGGGTGAAGCCAATGTTATATCAAAGAAATAATTTGGATAACTATCATGATAGTTTCAACATGCCAAATAAAATTTGGGATTTAGAATGACTAGACATAAAATTTGAGAAATTCAAACTTGCGTAGGGCATAAAAAGAGGCAAAAGGTAGAAAAGAATGAGAATAACAAGTTTGATAATATTTTTATTATATAGTTCCTTACATCATAATTGAATATCATGAAATTTTGTGTTGTGAAATATTTGGGTGTGTAGAAATTACCTCTGCAGTAAGATTACTAGCCTTTTATTATCAAGGTTGTTTTCTCTAGAAGTGGTGTACTAAAATGGATAAGTATGGATATAAAAATTATCTAACCTACCTGTGTGTCATGGTGAATCCATCTAATATGCATTTGTGACTTGAATCATCTCTTTAGAGGAGTGAAATTGGTGATGTGTTAAGAGGATGGTTAAGATCTTATGATTTATCTAATTGAAAAGGATAAACCTAATCAACCTAGGTTATCTTTTAAGTTAAACATCACTTTGTTAAAAGTATAAGTTTCTTTGATGAACTAACCTCATAATTAAGTATGATTTAAGAAAATAAAATCATCAAAAGCAACAAGAAATCAATTAAACACATGCAAATTTATGTAAAGTACACAACAAAAAATACCATTTCATAAAAGAGAACACAAACAAGAATTGATTGAAACTCAAGGCTTCATAGGTAATTATTAAGTGCTACCAGTTGAGGCTATTAATCACCTCATGGCCTAAAGGTCACCACACCATTACCATGTCTTCCTTTACACAACATATAATTAGTATACATAAATATCATTATTTGATTTAAATTAGCAGTGATATAATTTTGATAAACATCGTTATACATTAAGTAACTTTCATGGGTACCCTATAATTGAATCCATGTTACGATACTATATCATCATAGCTAATGCAATATGATAAAATAAATAAAATTCAAAACATATTTTAGACAACAATATCCATTTAGTTAATCATTGATCATACAATCATTTTTAAGGTTATGGGAAATAACCTATTCAACTCATATAAATTAACATATTTTTCAACCATACTTTAACATAAAATTATATTTGAAATGATAAATAATTATTTCCTTAATTAATTCATAAAGGAAGGAATTCATTAAAGAATAACTCCATTTATATTTTATTTCCAATATGATCAAACATCTAAAGTAATACATTATAACTTAAGCACCTATAATAAAATATCATGTTCCAAATTTGTATAAGTATAATCTATGCATGCATTTAATAGGTTTCAAGTGAACCAAATAATTTCTAAATAAATGAATAGTAGAAGATTTCCTCTTAATTAAATGAATACAACTCATATGATTATAAATTTTAGATGAGTTTCAATTTGAGTGGAAGCTAAATAAAATATTCCACTTAAGGAAATTTTAAAGAAGTAATGTTGAAAATGTCATGGCAAACATGTTTAGGGATCAGAAGTAGGTGAAAGCACATGAAATCCATAGGATGAAAATCGATAATTATACATACAACCATAATTTATTTATACAACATTAAACAAAGTAGAATATGATATTAAACTAATTATTTTCATACATTAGAGTGATCTAATATAGTTTCCCTCATCAACTCTATATTAATTCATTTAAGAGTTCAAATTTAATTTCATTCTAGGAAGCCTTTTTTGCAACTAATCAAACTCTATATTTTTTACTTAGTTCAATAAAACACTTAATATTAAATGAGAGAATGAAACAACACTTTCAAATTTAATATATTCAATATAAATACCTTTATATACAACCAAATATGTCTAAAGTGTGTATTAGAGGAGAGGATTTTATATATGTTTTCGTATACACTAGCAGCAAGTGTAATTGGACTAATGAAATAATCCATGCATGGCTGAAACATTTAAGAAATATCAATTTTTTATACAACCTCTAATGGTTACAATGTCACATATAACCAATTCAGATGTATCTATTGTATGAATCAACAATAACCATTATTAAATTGAAACTCTAAGTTATATATCAAATATAATCTATTTCCTTCTCCAACAAGTAAGGACTATGTAAATGCCTAAGTAACATTTACTCACTTTAACTAACGTGGGAATATACCCAAATACAAAGATTAATTTTACATTAATAATATTAATCGAATAATCTAAGTAAGCAATAGGAATGAGAACTATCTAAACATTCTAATAACTTAACAAAAAAAATTACCTTCAGTAATATAAACAACTTATGCATCTTACCATAAGCAATATATAATCTTGAATTCTTTTTCTCTATATTCCATTAACAACACAAGTTAGCATACTTACATAATCTAGCCAATATCAAATCAAGATAAAATATTAACTATGTTCATGAATAAATTAACATTAACATTAACAACTATATAAACAATGTATGAATAACATAATAACTCATTACCACTCACTTCACATTGTTCAAAAGATCATCCATGTGTGAAGCAGCAAGTAACCAAATCATACAAACCCTCCCAACTAACCATATAAAACCAACCATCAGTGGCCCTTTCCACCCTAACCATTAACTAGATATTGGTTTTGACAACTAGGCATGAGAAGGGAGTTTTGATCAAGTCAGATTATAAACCATGAGACATCTCAACACACATAAACAAATGAAAAATAATCACCATTTTAGGGCAAGATGGAAATAACAAACCCATAATTGATATAAATTGTACATGGAAATAACTAATTATAGGTTGCATGAAAGATATAGTAATGGATTAAATAATTAAATCCATTTACATAACTTCTGGAAAAAAAATGTGGATCCCTTCCAAGTATGTTGTTAGCATAAGTTATCCCAGCTACAAATTTATAACCCAAGTATACAAGCATACCAAGTAATGATTAGTTATTTAGGTTTGGTCTCGGAATTGTGACCCAACAAAGATATAGTTAGAACAAAAAGCACAACATATAACACAGTTATACCACATCCCAAACAACATTCAATCATTCCTATAGACATTGATAATAATTGATTATTTAAACCTTATAAGATATAAAAACCATCTTTGCAATACAACAAAACACTTGCAGGTTCCAAAATCAAACCCTTATATTCATATAAATAAATGAAACCTCAACATACTTCACCCAAAATCCTCAAGTTTATAATAAAATATAAACACATAATATTAATGTTGAAACCCAACAAAGGTAGGCCATTAATAATATGCATGAGATTTTCCAAAATGAAAAGCATAAAACTTTCCCACAACATAGCCACCCAAAACGTGTCATTTAGATAATATGTATACGGCCATTAAATTTTACATATATATATATATATATATATATATCCATGGGTTCATTTGAATAGTCTTTGACTACGTTATATATATATATATATATATATATATATATATATATATGTATGTATGTATATATATATATATGTATGTATGTATGTATGTATGTATGTATGTATGTATGTATATGTAGTCAATGAAATAATAAATAAGCCCACTCGATTCCTACTTTGACCCAAACATAACTCATTATATAATCAAATACACAGTGCCTCAACTATATTATCAATGATCCCAGCTTAATATATTACTTAAATAATCCATTAGGATAACATGCACTCATCTTGAAAATAATCCATGACTTACATATATGAAAAACAAAATAATCGTAACATTGAAGAGAACCCCCAAAACATTTTCTATAATGTTACCAAGTTCAAACTATATGGGTATGCAACAACAAAAGAAGCTATCATGACCAATTTAATTAAATAATCAAGTTAGGAATTCATTCTATAAAACCATTGATAAAACTCAACCTTTAACATATAAGACACTAATAATTTCCAAAATATAACCAAACAAAAATGAAACACACATTCAATTTAATTAGGGTACCAAAACCCAAATAATAAACCAATTTGAATAACCCAACAAAACACAACAATGTACACACACACACACACACACAGACACACACACACACACACACACACACACACACACACACACACACACACACACACACACACACACACACACACACACACACACACACACACACACACACTTAAAGTGTAAGTTCAGACTAAAATGACCCATTTTTTAATTTTGAAAATGCATAAAGTAAATCCCTAATACCCTTAGAGATAGGTTGATGAAGTAAAATACATGGTAAACACCCAAAATGAAATACACCATGCACATACGAAAAAAAATAGAGCCATTAACCCTAATTCCATATTTTAAAATTGATAAACTGAACTGGTTGAATCATATTGAAACCCAAAAGGCTTTTAAATGAACACAATCAACCATTTTATACATATAATGAAACCATGTAGTCACAAATCCATAAAAACTCATAGTCTAAGATCCATTCAAATATACAACTATATATAAAAATGATAAAGGAGTATCACTTATAGGAGGATTTTGATTTCAATTTTATTTATTTTTCATAAATTTTGGATTTTTTAATTTTTTTAAGACCTTTAAATTCCTCAACAATAATTATATTTCAAATTGGTAGGTTAGTTTTACTTCAAAAATTTTAATAGTTTAATTATAGTTAGTGTTTCAATGGTGTATTAATGCCTTTGATTAAATTTTAATTATGTTTTAAACACATTCGATGGATCCCTTGATCCCATGTCAAGGATTTATGGCTTCAAATGTATGAAAATATAACTTTTGTTTATCTTTCATTCTTCTTAACTTGCCTTGTGATAGTTGAAAGGTCCCTCGAGGTAGTTATATAATTTATACACATAAAAATATTGTAAATTTCAAATAGGAATATATTTATTACTATTTTATAAACACAAATTTTAATTAATGAGAAGATAAACCATTGATTTTTGAAGACTTGATCATACATACCCTATTTTTTGGGTTCATTCACTGTTGATAGACTATGGAATTGGTTTTGTGAGTGAAATTTTAATAAAATCACCTTTTTATTTGTTATTAAAGTTTTTTTAGTTTTTATATTATATTCATTTTATTATTTACACAAATTTTTATTGAATACTTATCTTGTTACGTCAAATCCATTACAAACCTATGGAAGCTTGATATTTCCTACATAGACAAACATAATTGTGTTAGAAATGTGAAAAAAAGAAGATAAAGGAACTAATTAATGGTTTGAGGGTGTGTCTAAGGTTTATAAATATCCCAAACATCTTTCATAGTGTTCTAAAAGTCCTCAAATAGATCTCAAACAATTTTTTTTTGCTCTCAATGTTGTATAGGGGTAGAAAACCTTAAGATTAGGGTTTTGGTGTTATATGGAGTTTTCACCATCTAAATTTGATACAATTTTGTATTATTATTAGTTTTTAGGTGATATAAGTGAATGGCTCCTGATCTATATGGTAATTTTTTTATAGATTTTATAGGCATGTGTTGTTTTTAGACCCAAGAATGCCTAATTGGTGAGACCTAGTGCTAAAAAGAGGTCTAGAGGTAGATTTAGATCAAGAAAACTTGTAAAAAAGTGTAAATAGATAGAGGGTGACTATAATGGGTATGAAATCTAATAACCAATCCTCGGGTTTCTATATAAGTAAAAATACAAAAAAAAAGGTTACTAAATAAACTAAAGGTCTAGGAAAGTGTGTAAACGAGGTAGACTTGAAACATTCTCCTAAGTTGTTCTACATAATTTTTGTACTAGATACAATAAATTACAACTAGAAACAAGTGGGAGAGAAGATATTCCTTAGAAGAGAGTCAAGCTTATAGTTGTTTGACAAATTTTTGAAGAGAGAGCCAAGATGCAAATAAGAAGGAATGTAACATGTGAGATAGAAACATCTTTACAAATGGGGGATGATATTTTAATGGAGATAAGAAACCTTAGGGTCTATTTATATTATAATATAATAGTATTGGAATTTAAATAGAGAATGGGAGTAATCATAGGTGATTTGAGAGACCAATAGGAAGACGAACCACTAGCACCAAAAATGGAAGATATAGGAGAGAGAGACTGAGTAACAAATGTTTTAGAGACTAATGAAGGTAGTGAAGGGATAAGAATATAATCTAAAATTGGATCTTTGAATATATTCAGGTAGCCTCAATGGACAATAACTCCTTGATTATATAGGGGAACTAAACAAGTACTTTGACTTTGAATTTGTCTGAAAAGAGCAACATGAGAAGTTTGATAGAACCAAGTTGAAGGGCCATGCATCCCTATGATGGGATTATATCTAATTTTATATAACAAATAAAGGAAATTCCAATATCAAGTCTTAGATAAGGATGGTTTCAAATTTCAAAATTAAACTCTTACCTAGTGACTACATCACTAATTTGTAGAGAAATATCCAAAACTTGAAATAGAAAGAGATGGGGGTGAGAGAATACACTGAAGATTTATATAAATTGAGAATTATATCAGGTAATATGTAATATGATAGTGACAAGGTGGAAAGGTATCTCAATTGCTTGAGGTACAACTTATAAGATGAGTTGAGTCTAACTAGTCCTAAAATACTTTAAGAGTACTACTAGTTGGCATTAAAGGATAAAGACAAACTCAATAAGAAAAAAAATGAATAGAATAAAGGAAGGGGGAAATTTTTATAGGTATAGGATAACAAGGGGTAGAGGATACTCACAAAGAAATAACCAAGGAGATTTTATTACTTAAAAAAGCATCCCTCTAATTCAAGAGGTGGATTTAGAGGAAGGAGACCTTATAATAGGGGTGGATATGCATCGAGGGATACAAGATCATGTCAATTTATAGGAAGATGTCTCAAATGTAGAATTTTTTTTGGCCATAGATCATGGGAGTCACTAGAGGTTAAACTAGTAGGGAGTCTAAAAATTGATGGGAGAAATTATATTGCACAAGGAGTTGAGGAGAAGAGTGTTTTCTCTCCATCACTTGTGGAAGATCCTGAAGTTAGAGAGTCATTACTAATCAGGAGGGTTCTTATCAAGCCACCCAAGGAGTATGAGCCAACATAAAGGAATACTCTTTTCAAGACTTCTTGTAAATGCCAAGGTAAGTGTTGTAAAATGGTCATAGATTCAAGAATTACTGATAATCTAGTTTATGTGGAAATGGTTAATAAGCTTGGGTTGAAGATGTTACCTCATCTCATACCATAAAATGTCTGATGGTTGAATAAGGGTTGGAAAGTCCTAATAAATTAACAAATTTAGGTAGAATTCCAACCTAGAAAGTATAAGGATAAGGTACTTTGTGATGTCATTCCCATGGATGTCTACCATGTACTTTTTGGAAGGCCCTAGAAAAATGATAGATAAACCACTCATGATAGAATAAGGAATGTAGATACCTTGGTAAAATATGGAGTTATTTATACATTGCTTCCCATGAAAGATGAGGAGAGTGATCAACAACTTGGCTCACACATGATGTTGGTAAGTGGTAAATAATTATTGAATGCCATGAATGAAGATGAACTACGATTTGCATTGGTATTCAATCCTAAGAATTTTATAACAAAAAAAATATATTAATGAGATTCCCTAATAAATCCAAGATATGTTGGAATAATATGCAAAAATAGTTATTGATGAGATACCCAACACACTGCCACCTATGAAGGACATCACACATCACATAGACTTTATTCCTAGAGAAAGCCTACCTAGTAAGGTAACCTATAAGATGACCCTTGAAAATAATGTAGAGTTTAAAATATAGGTGAAATAGTTGATTGATAAAGGGATGATAAAATAAAGTCTTAGTCCTTATGTAGTACCTGTAGTAGTGGTTCCAAAGAAAGAAGGTGAGCGGAGATTATGTACTAATTTCAAGGCCACAAACAAGATCACTATTATATATAGATGTCCACTTCCTTGTATTGAGGATTTGATGGATTGATTGATTGGATCCATCTATTTTTCTAATATTGATCTCAAGATTTGATACTACCAAATTAGGATCAAACAAGGAGATTAGTGGAAGACTTCTTTCAAAGTAAATGAGAGCTTGTATGAATGGTTGGTTATGCCATTATGTTTGACCAATACACCAATTAACTTTATGAGGGTAATGAATGAAGTCCTCAAGTATTTAATAGGAAATTTTATATGATGTGATACAAGTGGAGTGGCTATAGGGGTTCTACTAAGCCAAGAGGGAGAACCTATAGCTTATTTAAATGAGAAGTTGAATGATGCCAAGAATAAGTACTCATCCTATGACTTGGAGTTATATGTAATGATAAAATCATTGAAAAAGTTGAGATATTATCTCATACCAAAGGATTTCATTGTCTACATGTATAATCATTCAATTCATTTCATCTCTAACTAGTCCAAACTCAACCAAAGACAAATGAAATGGGTGTAATACATGTATAATTTAACCTTCACCATCAATCATAAATAAGGACAAAGTAACAGGGTCACAGATGAATTAAATAGGAGGGTCTTATTGTTACTTGAGATATAGTAAGGAAGTGTTATAATTGAATCACTCAAGGATATGTATGAAGATGATGAAGAGTTCAAGGAATCATACAACGATTGGAAGCACCTAAGAACACTGACTAGGGAGCCATTGTTAGATTTTGTCCTACAAGATGGAATTTTATTTAAATGAGTGAATAATATGTGTTACAAGAAGTTCAATAAGGGAAAATATGATCCAAGAGAAGCACATTGGAAGTATGGTAGGCTAGTTTAGTCTTGATAAACCATTGGAGTTTCTCATTAGGAACTATTATTGGCTTAAAATACAAGTAGAAGTGAGATGGTATGTTTAAATTTGCATGATTTTTTAGTTGGCTAAAGGTAAGATGACTAATGCAAGTTTATATCAACCCCTACCTGTCCTAGATAGTCCTTGGGTATCCATAAGTATGGAATTTTTTACGTGATTTCCTAGAACACATAGGGGTTTGACTCAATCTATGTAGTTGTGGATAGATTTTATAAAATGGAAAATTCATTCCATGTAAAAAAACTAATGATGCCATTCATGTGGAAAGTTTTTTTCTAAAAAGTTAGTAAGGTTTCATAGATTTCTGATAAACATTATATCTAATAGAGATTCCAAGTTCCTTGGTAATTTTTGGAGAATATTATGGAGAAGTCTAGGCACAAACATGAGTTTTATTTTAGATTAACACCATTATATAGATGGTCAAACTGAGGTAGTTAATATAAGCTTAGGGAACCTATTTAAGTGCATATCTAAGGACAATCTTAAGTATTGGGATCTTGTGTTTCCTCAAGCAAAGTTTGCCTATAATGACTCTACTAATAAGATCATTAGTATGAGTCCATTTCAAGTAATTTATGGTATGTATCCTAGAGGAGTGTTTGAGGTCAAAAACATTAGTCATATGGATCAAAGAAGTGCCAAAGTGAAGAGGTTATAGTCATAATGAAGAAGGTACATGAACATGTAAGGAAACATCTACAATTTAGTGTAGGAAACTACAAGAAATAGGTAGATGTGAGTATAAGGGAGGTGTGTTTTCACATTGGAGACTTAGTTTTGGCTCATCTCAGGAAGGAGAGGTACCCAAGATGTGAATAAAATAATTTGAGGATGAATAAGTTTGGTCCTTACAAGATAGTTAAGAAGTTTATAAACAATGCATATGAATTGGAGTTGCTTAGTGGGGTAGACATATCACCAATATATAATGTTGCATAATTATAAACTTAAAAATAAGGATAATAATGGAAAAACATAGAAGATAAAATATATACAACAAGACCATATTGGGAAACATAGTTTCCTAAGGCCAAGATAAAGAGTTGGAGTGCATACTAGACAAGCAGGTGATCAAATAAACTAGAGACAAGTAATATTTCAAGTATCTGGTCAAATGGAAACACCAACCAGTATAATATTATATGTGGATGAATTAAAATGACATCAAAATGAATGGGAGTACTTTATAAGAACTAATGTATAACAATCCCTGAGTTTTATTTTCTTTCCCTTTGAATATGATGTAGGAACATCAATTTTAGAAGGATTTTGCTTTAAATTTTAGTTTTTTTTTTTTTTTTTTTTTTTTTTTTTAATGAATTTTGGCTTTGAGATGGTTTCTAGGGCCTTGGGATTCCTCAACCATAATTATATTTCAAATTGGTAGTTTATTTTTCTTCTATCTAGTTCAAATTTGATTTTCAAAAATTTGAATAGTTTGCTTGTAGTTAATTTTTTAGGGGTGAATAAATGTATTAGATTGAGTTGTATTTAAATTTTAAAAAAATCCTAATGACCCATGGAACTCATTTTAATGGTCTAAGACTTTAAATGTATGGAAATATAACTTTTCTTCATCTTTCATGCTTCTTAACTTGCCTTGTGACTGTTGGAAGTTCCCTATAGGTAGTTAAAGTAGATATGCACATATAAAACATGTAAAATTAAAATATGAGGATATGTTTAATTTTGGAGAGACACAAGTTTCAATGAATGAGGAGAGAAACCCTTGATTTTTTAATATTTGTTCATGCA